>JARFOD010042892.1:0-10190 GCA_031763545.1 Mopalia muscosa | reverse complement strand
GCTCTTCTTTTCACCGTGACAAAGGCATGACAATCATGGGGTTAAGCAGTATTATAGTTTAGTGTGTTGACATGCGAGAAATGGGCGGTTTATTTTACGAAGACCAACAATCTTTGTGAATAAATAGACAGAAATGGGTCTCCAAGAAGCCATTTAAAAAACATGTTTAAATCGAATTCAAATTATATGTAGACAGTTTGATTGAATTTGACCCTGTTGCCCGAACATCTCCTTTCAAAGTTTGAATCCTTGTGATTGTTTTTATATAACATACAAATGAGGTAGACAATCTGCATACAAGTGCACCTACAGGAAGTGTGACACAAATAACATACTTAAGGGTATTTCACTTATGACAGCGGTGTAAAAAAAATTGACACTGGCACAAACAAGATGTACAATATTGCATTAAAGTGAATTTTCTTCTGAGCTAAAGTAAAAATAGCATTGCTACTGTTGAACCAAAATTCGAAAAATGTCTGAGAAGATATAACAATGGTCATCATCTGGGGTGATACAATGGTCGTCATGAGGGGGAATACAATGGTCATCATCAGGAGTGATACAATGGTCATCATCAGGGGTGTTACAATGGTCATCATCTGGGGTGATACAATGGTCATCATGACGGGGGATACAATGGTCATCATCAGGAGTGATACAACGGCCATAATCAGGGGTAATACAATGGTCATCATCAGGGGTAATACAATGGTCATCATCAGGGGTGATACAATGGTCATCATCATGGGTGATACAATGGTCATCATCAGGGATGTTACAATGGTCATCAGCATGGGTGATACAATGGTCATCATCAGGGGTGTTACAATGGTCATCATCAGTGGTGATACAATAGTCATCATCTGGGTGATACAATGGTCATCCTAAGGGGTGATACAATGGTCATCGTTAGGGGTGATACAATGATCCTCATCAGGTGTGATACAATGGTCATCATCAGGAGTGATACAATGGCCATCATCTGGGGTGATATAATGGTCATCATCTGGGGTTATACAATGGTCATCATCTGGGGTGATACAATGGTCATCATCTGGGGTGATACAATGGTCATCATCAGGGGTGATACAATGGTCATCATGAGGGGTGATACAATGGTAAACATCAGAGGTGATACAATGGTCATCATCTGGGGTGATACAATGGTCATCATTTTGGGTGATACGATGGTCATCATTAGGGGGGATACAATGGTCACCATGGCGGGTGATACAATGGTAAACATCAGGGGTGATACAATGGTCATCATGAGGGGTGATACAATGGTAAACATCAGATGTGATACAATGGTAAACATCAGGGGTAATACAATGGCCATCATCAGGGGTGATACAATGGTCATCATCATGGGTGATACAATGGTGATCATCATCGGTGATACAATGGTCATCATCAGGGGTGATACAATGGTCATCATCAGGGGTGATACAACGGCCATCATCATGGGTGATACAATGGTCATCATCAGGGGTGATACAGTGATCATTATCAGGGGTGATACAATGGTTATCATCATGGTTATTACAATGGTCATCATCAGGGGTGATACAATGGTCATCAAGAGGGGTGATGCAATTGTCATCATCAGGGGTGTTACAATGGTCATCAACAGGGGTGATACAACGGCCATCATCATGGGTGTTACAATGGTCATCATCATGGGTAATACAATGGTCATCATCATGGGTAATACAATGGTCATCATCAGGTGTGATACAATGGTCATCATCATGTGTGATACAATGCTCATCATCATGGGTGATACAATGGTCATCATCATGGGTGATACAATGGTCATCATCATGGGTAATACAATGTTCATCAGCAGGGGTGATTTAATCGTCATACTCAGGGGTGATATAATGGTCAACGTTATGGGTGATACAATGGTCATCATCAGGGTTGATACAATGGTCATCATCAGGGGTAATACAATGGTCATCATGAGGGGTGATACAATGGTCATCATCAGGGGTGATACAATGGTCATCATCAGGGGTGATACAATGGTCATCATCAGGGGTGATACAATGGTCATCATCATGGGGGATACAATGGTCATCATCAGGGGTGATACAATAGTCATGATCATGGGTAAAACAATGGTTATCATCATGGGTAACACAATGGTTATCATCATGGGTAACACAATGGTCATCATCATGGGTGTTACAATGGTCATCATCAGGGGTGATACAATGGTCATCATCAGGGGTGATACAATGGTCATCATCAGGGGTGTTACAATGGTCATCATCAGGATTGATACAATGCTCATCATCATGGGTAATACAATGGTCATCATCAGGGGTGATACAATGGTCATCATCAGGGTAATACAATGGTCATCATCATGGGTAATACAATGGTCATCATCAGGGTTGATACAATGGTCATCATTAGGGGTAATACAATGGTCATCATCATTGGTGATACAGTGGTCTTCATCATGGGTGATACAATGGTCATCATCAGGGCTGTTACAATGGTCATTATCATGGGTGTTACAATGGTCATCATCATGGGTGTTACAATGGTCATAATCATGGGTGTTACAGTGGTCATCATCATGCGTGTTACAATGGTCATCATCATGGGTGTTACAATGGTCATCATCATGGGTAATACAATGGTAATCATCATGGGTGTTTACAATGGTCATCATCAGGGGTGTTACAATGGTCATCATCATGGGAGTTACAATGGTCATCATCATGGGAGTTACAATGGTCATCATCATGGGTAATACAATGGTCACCATCATGGGTGTTACATTGGTCACCATCATGGGTGATACAATGGTCATCATCATGTGTGTTACAATGGTCATCATCATGGGTGATACAATGGTCATTATCAGGGTGTTACAGTGGTCATCATCATTGGTGTTACAATGGTCATCATCATGTGTGTTACAATGGTCATCATCATGGGTAATACAATGGTCATCATCATGGGTGTTACAATGGTCATCATCATGGGTAATATAATGGTCATCATCATGGGTGTTACAATGGTCATCATCAGGAGTGATACAATGCTCATCATCATGGGTAATACAATGGTCATCATCAGGGTTGATACAATGGTCATTATCAGGGTGTTACAATGGTCATCATCATGGGTAATATAATGGTCATCATCATGGGTGTTACAATGGTCATCATCATGGGTGATACAATGGTCATTATCAGGGGTGATACAATGCTCATCATCATGGGTAATACAATGGTCATCATCAGGGGTGATACAATGGTCATTATCAGGGTGTTACAATGGTCATCATCATGGTTAATACAATGGTCATCATCATGGGTGTTACGGTTGTCATCATCATGGGTAATACAATGGTCATCATCATGGGTGTTACAATGGTCATCATCAGGGCTGTTACAGTGGTCATCATCATGGGTAATACCATGGTCATCATCATGGGTAATACAATGGTCATCATCATGGGTGTTACAATGGTCATCATCATGGGTAATACCATGGTCATCATCATGGGTAATACAATGGTCATCATCATGGGTGTTACAATGATCATCATCATGGGTAATACAATGGTCACCATCATGGGTGATACAATGGTCATCATCATGGGTGTTACAATGGTCATCATCATGGGTGATACAATGGTCATCATCAGGGGTGATACAATGGTCATCATCAGGGGTGATACAATGGTCATCATCAGGGGTGATACAATGGTCATCATCATGGGGGATACAATGGTCATCATCAGGGGTGATACAATAGTCATGATCATGGGTAAAACAATGGTTATCATCATGGGTAACACAATGGTTATCATCATGGGTAACACAATGGTCATCATCATGGGTGTTACAATGGTCATCATCAGGGGTGATACAATGGTCATCATCAGGGGTGATACAATGGTCATCATCAGGGGTGTTACAATGGTCATCATCAGGATTGATACAATGCTCATCATCATGGGTAATACAATGGTCATCATCAGGGGTGATACAATGGTCATCATCAGGGTAATACAATGGTCATCATCATGGGTAATACAATGGTCATCATCAGGGTTGATACAATGGTCATCATTAGGGGTAATACAATGGTCATCATCATTGGTGATACAGTGGTCTTCATCATGGGTGATACAATGGTCATCATCAGGGCTGTTACAATGGTCATTATCATGGGTGTTACAATGGTCATCATCATGGGTGTTACAATGGTCATAATCATGGGTGTTACAGTGGTCATCATCATGCGTGTTACAATGGTCATCATCATGGGTGTTACAATGGTCATCATCATGGGTAATACAATGGTAATCATCATGGGTGTTTACAATGGTCATCATCATGGGTGTTACAATGGTCATCATCATGGGAGTTACAATGGTCATCATCATGGGTAATACAATGGTCATCATCATGGTTGATACAATGGTAATCTTCTGGGGTGATACAATGGTCATCATCAGGGGTGATACAATGGTCATCATCAGGGGTTATACAATTGTCATCGTCAGGGGTGATACAATGGTTATCATCAGGGGTGATACAATAGTAAACATCAGGGGTGATACAATGGTCATCATCTGGGGTGATACAATGGTCATCATCAGGGGTGATACAATGTTAAACATCAGGGGTGATACAATGGTCATCATCAGGGGTGATACAATGGTCATCATCAGGGGTGATACAATGTTAAACATCAGGGGTGATACAATGGTCATCATCCGGGGTGATACAATGATCATCATCAGAGGTGTTACAATGGTCAACAATCAACATATAGAGCACACGGTATTTCTTAGCGGTAACTAAACATTAGCTCTTTAGTGGCTTGAACTCCAAGTTTAAGACAATAAGTTTGATTATTTTAAGGCGCATCTGGAGACGTGTTCTGTTCGGATTACCTTAAATATTGTTAATTTATCAAGGAACCTGTTTGGTCTATACGTGCCAATAGTCAGATGGATGATCATGTCCTGCTGAGATTTCTATTGGAGCCATGAATCCCCCAGTGTGCTGTAAACAGGGAGAGAAGTGTACCTGGGAATTGCGAAAGTTCTAATGAGGAAGTTTTCTGCACACCTTCGTCCTGCAGTGGGGTGGTTCCATCTGTCTTGAGCAGTAATCTTAGAGACCCTTTAAGATCATCTTCATAGAAAATATATGAAGATAGGCCTGTAAGTTATTCTAGGTTCTACCAGGCTGGTAACCCTAGCCGTTTCGCAACAGTAGTAATGACACCCAAATCATCCAGTTTTATGACCCCACAAGGACTAATAAGTTCCAATAAGTTATTCTCTAGCAACAATGATTACCAAATTGCAAGTATGTCTAACATCAGACTTGTTCGCATGCTTATAACCAAAGTGCTGTAATTATGTGATCCACAAATGTTGGCCCATCTGCTGTCCTTCCGATTCTTTGTTGCTCTAAAACTGACCCCATCTACGAGTAAACCTAAAATTGTCAAAAGACTCTAAAGTCAAAAAGTGGAATTAGCCATCAGAAGGGAATGGATTGAGATTGGTCCAGCTATCTCTGACCAAAGACGTATCACTGCCCCAACGAAATGTGGGACAGTTGAAGGAGCTACAGAAGGACGAAAGAAAAGACCATTTCACAGAGGCAGGGGCTGCTCTGATTTGCAGCTTTATTCTTACTAGACCAGATTTCATCCACAATAAACGGATATTACATATTGACATAAAGCGGAGAAACATATTTCTTTGAAACAGTGGGTATCCAGTTATAGGAGATTTCGGAAGCGCTAGGAACGACAATAACAACACAGACAGGCTGCGTCATTTTACACCCGCATACGCACCCCCAGAAGTGCTGTCCGGTGGGATCCAAAGTACACAAGCGGATCTTTGGTCTACTGCCTGTGTGTATTACGAGATTGTGTCCGGCAGATCCCCATATCAGGGAAAGTACGCAGCTATGTCTGAATTACAGTTCATTGTGGGTTCCACCCCTGATGTTCCCATGCTCTAAATTGATGGCCAGCATTATATCTGCGCTCTGTTCCAGTCTGGAAACCCAAACAGACAAGGTTTCTCGTTTGGTTCCCGAGAGGTAATGAGACACAAAGCCTATCGCTCAATTAACTGGGATGAAGTCAAATACGCTCTCCGCCAATCTGAGTGCCAGCTTGCTGCGGTCCTTCGGTCGCTAGACAAATCTGATGGGGAACTGAGCCAATCTGCCAGTAGTTCAGTGTGCAACAACAATAACAGCATCATCAGATGGGAGCTGTGGTCGTCTTCATCGTCAAGTGATGAATCTGACGACGAGTTGGGAGATTTTGCAAGAGCTTTGTCGACTGTGGATGAGGACGGTAAAGAGTATGGCGAGCTAGAAGGACCACACCAAGATGTTCAGAGTTACTCTTCAAATGCTGCCGCTGTAATACCGTAGTTGGGGTTTGCATTTAAACCATCAGCCCAATGGACGACGAAAACTTGTTTGAAATAGCACACATAACTGGCTGTTTCTGTGACAGCATTAAATATGAGTTTTCCGCTAACTGCTTTGATCTATTGTTACCCGCTTACTTTTTCCAATTCTTTTATTTCCATCATTTACGGTCAAGACAAAGTCGTCACAAAAATGAAATACTTTGGTGTACTTAGTTAAACGATAATCAATCAACCAAAAAATCCAGTCAATGCTAACGTTTTTTTGTTTAGATCACGCAATAGATTTGTTTGTCTTTTTCTGCTTAACCTTTGTATCGCCGACTATTGTGTATTTACTTGTTTAATTTGGATTTAACATTCACTCAAGGGTATTTCACTTACATGACGACGGATTGCCCATTTCACACTATTTCTGGCTTAAACAGGGTGGAAAACCGGAAGAGAACCTTATGAAAACTACTACCGCCCTTGCTGGAGCCACATCGTATGGTTCAGTTATAAACCCGATGGCTATAGACGGAATGGAACCCGTGAGCGGTTCAACGCAGTATGTTTAGAAGACCGACAGGCTTACCTGTAATTCACGGCAGTGTGCCCCTATAATTCTATTTAATTTGTTGCAACTTTTGTTGCAAATCCATACGTAACATAATTATAATCCAGTATGTTCAGCTAATTTTCCAAACAACTAAAGATGCAAACACTACAGTGTACTCAATTTGCAGCCAAATCCACGAAATCAATGCAAATTGCAAAACAAATTCTTATTATGGAAAAAATATCCAATACCGAGGTTTTGCGTTCTAACATAACGGTAACATTGTGAGCAACAAATCCAATATTTAACTGATAAACCTCCATGTTAAAGTGTACGCAGACTACCCTACCTTGTATTCAAGTTACAAAGGGAAGTCACTATGTTATCGTTACGTCATAAGTTGAACCCATGTAAACGAGCCAGAGAGTTAAAACAAATGTCTTTATCGTCTATTGCTAAAGCGAATCAGTCCCTTTGGCAAGGGACAGGTGATAATTGCACTAATGGACGGACTCCCGTGGCGTAAACTGTATTGAAAAATCGACATTATCCGATGAGTGGGATGGAGATTCACACTTGAAACAAATCCCCCCATACGCTGTGCAATGGTAAGTATCAACTACATGAAGATCGTTTTCTTAGATCTTTCTCTTTTTCAGGAAGGAAAACAAGTGCTACATCATTAAGTTATCAATAGATTTATATTTATTCGTAACATAACAATTAACAATGAAAAATTTTTGTATAAAAAGCAATATCATTCATTGTGGTAAGATCATAAAAAATGTCAATTAAGTGAACAAACATTTGTCCACTTCCTCGCTCAAGAGATTTGAGTCTCAAAAGTCACTTCTGTGGGCTAGTAAAGCCTTTTCTCCCGGGCGTAAGAGATTAGACTCGTGTCGCCATTACTCATCTAAACAAGTGGGTAGCTGGCCTGAGTAGCGATACCACAGTTGTTCTCACGGTTCCTGGACATCTGGATGTATCCCTGTTGTCCCCAGCTCTCTCCCCAGCTAATAAAAAACAACAAAAAGGTACTTTATATAAAAAACGGTTACAAATGTTCCACTTTTATATTTACTTGAAGACTGAGGATAATGTGGATGTATTGGTTTCAAATCGCATCTTATCTCTAATATAATGCTCAGGTAAGGCATGTTTTCGGCTATCGCAGTTGACCATTGGACGTGGAAACATACACTTCATCTCCCGACCAGTTTTTAACATACAACATAAATTGTTATCGAAAGGCGTGCTACAAGCCAAATATGACTTTTTGTTTCAACTGCGCTTGTTATCAGCTTTATTCCGAGCCATTCTCTTTTAAAACTCTTTGGGGACCTAGTATCTAATCCCTGATAGTACAGATACATGCCATTCAGGCTAAAATATGAAAACCAGGCTATGGAAAGTCTATAACTAATGTAAAGCAAATTCTCAATAAGGTACTAGTTTGTTAGATCCCCGCCACGTGTTCTGATTTGTCAAGCGACAGTCAATCTTACCCATTTAGTACATTTTCGAATAAGAAGCGGACGAAATAAAACGTTGGAACAGAGAGTACGTCGAAATCAAACGTTTGGCTGACAAAGATCGCTTCGATCCGCGCGACATTTTTCGCTTATAAGCCTTGTGGAATTAAATTACAGGTTCCAAACACACGCAGATATGTGGGTACAACATTGTACGTATATCTTTGTTAGACGGATGTTCAACATTGTGCTCAAATGTATTCTCGCCACTTATATGACTTTGCGATGCTTGTATTATGAGTAGAAATCCGGAATATACATATACGCCTGGCAAAAGCATCAGCTCAACTGCGTCGTCGCTTTCCATTAAAATCTTATCTACACAGAATATATAAACACATTGACGGTAATTGTGACTGGTGCTTAGTCCCTGATACAAAAGAACATTTCTTGTTTAGGTGCTCCCGTTATAATGTGTTTCGTGATTGTGTGTTGGTATATCGAGGCCTATATAGACAACTTCTTAAACCCGAATAAAAGTTGCGACAAAATGTTTAAAGCAATAGCTGCGTATATTATAAACAGGCGTTTTATCACTTAAAACTCTATGTCAATACTTATTTAACATTAACTCTAACCCTAACACTACTGTCATATATAATGCAAAGTAATGAAGCGCGTAGTTCTAATGACTTAGAACTGCTTGCGCCTTCAATACTAATATCCATTCCAGCTCAGTTTCGTCACCGCAGAGTGTTTATCTCTTCGACTGACCTGCAACACAGCCTCATATCAACAACAACAAAATAGGAATGTAGGCCTATACGAAAGGCATCAAAGACCTACCTGTTTTTCACAAGCCAATAATCGGATCCGCTATCGGTTCCGTAACCAACAGCTAAAACACCGTGATCCAAACGGGTAGCACTACATTCTCTCTCGTAATAGACTCCACTGCGGTACATCTGGAACGATGAATGGCCGGCGTCGATAGCAACGGATATTGGACCCTCAGAAGCGACGGCTGCCTGGAGGTCAGCCTCGTTTCCTCGGCGGATGTCGAAGAATCCGACGTCAGTAGCTCCAACATTTGAAGACTGGAATCTGCAGTGCTCGTTCTGAAATGCCAATTTGTGCCTTTTACCGAAAAAGTGTATTTATTTATTTATTTGGTGCAAATCAACACAGTTTAAAAAAATAGAACAAAAAAAAAAAAACAACAATATACCAATGAAAAATAATAACAGTCTAACATTGTTGAAAAAAAGGTTCTCATTGGGACTGGAAGCTTAGGGCTAACCATTAGTGTTGAGAGGAGTTGTCCTACAGCTGACGTAGTTGTCTGCCTTATTGAGGAGAAAGAATAACTGAATACATTATTTAGACCTAATATGGTGGGTTAAGCTAAAACTTTGATCACTGTTATTCACAATTATCGGCCACTAGCCCGTGGATTGATTCTGTCCTTTTCCGATTTTCTTTTTTTGTAGTGATTTTTTTTTTAAGGTTATCTGTTTTACAATCGCATTCGACCTCCTTCCAATCCATATTGTCCCATATTTCCCAAATGTATTACACCATCAAAGACCAGTGACAAGTCAAATTGGTGCTCAACAGGTATGATCCTGTTTTATATCGTAAATACAGTTGGCTATAAACTGAGCAAGGGCTACATCCCCTTACTTACCTTGGCCTGGTAAGGGTAGGAAGCCTCAGTGTCAATCCCACTGTT
>JARFOD010042881.1:0-10191 GCA_031763545.1 Mopalia muscosa | reverse complement strand
GGGCGGGGACTGGGGGGGGGGAGGAGGGGGAGGGGCGTGTTCATAATGCGACATGGCCATTGAGGGGATGATGCCTATTCAAACACCGTTTCACGTGATTTCTCGTAGATGTGTACATGCACCAACATGTCTGCTTTAGATATCTAACGCCATTTATGCTGTCTTTATATTAACCTTGAAAACGTTTTATTCATAAAGTACACAAATAAATCAAGTAGAAAAATTGCGAACCATGCCAGCTTTTAGAGTATTGCCAAATGTAAACAATGTTCGTCTAAACTCTGAAGATTCGTATTGATGGATATTTTGCCCTTGAATGCGATTTTTTTAACTCAACACTCTTTGAAAACTAAGTTGAGCATTGATAACACAAATAAATCATATAGGACAATTGGCAATCATTTCAGCCATAACTCAAATTGAAGCGTCCAGTAGAAAAAGTACTTAAGCGCCAATTTTCACAAATTTTGTTGATACCTAATATTTATTATTTAAACCCGCCCTGTTCCAGATTCGCAAATATTGCACAAGGAGATTCCTAAATAGATTATATCCCATGTCAATTTAGGCAGTTTTTTTTACCTTACAAAGGCTTTACAATTCATAAAAATAAAACAAAGAAATTAGTCTTAGGTGCGTTTGCCATTGAACCCTTCCTTTTAGGGGACCGCCTTTATAAATAATTCAAGTCAAAATTTTTATCATTTTCATAACAACTTTGCCCATGACTGCGGATATTGCGGATAGTATACTTGATGTTTTGCATCGGTTTTTCATTTAAAATATTTGAGAACTTCCGAGCGATTAATACAATAATATATTAAAATTCAAAACAAATAAATTATAAAACATGTGATACTTTAAAGAAAGTAGGTACTCAGCCATCATTTTACCCGTGATTAAAGGTAGGGACAATAGCTCAATATAAGATTAAATTCAGCCTACTTCCATTGTCAAATATAGAACAGGTTTTACTGCAAACATACTAGATCCACTAGACTCACAATCAAACCAAGTTTCTTTATTAAATGTGAGTTACCGCACCAAAGCGGACGAAAATCGAACGAATTCGACTTGTTTGGACTGAAATCGCCGTTTACCACATTATTATGTTTTCTGTGTGATCCTAAGTTAGCTTGACATATTTGAACACTGTAAAAAAAAAAGTGTTTGCTCTAAAACCTCACTAGAGAAAAATAAAACATGGGGAGCGTTTTAGGTGTCATTTTTATAAGGTTGACATTTCTTGTTCTCGTGTACTATTTTCTTTTGATTACAACAGTCTTACCGGGAAATACACTTTATTACTGTGAAATGAACTTTATTACCGAAAATACACTTAAAAACTGGAAATACACTTTATTACCATGAATACACTTTATTAACGTGAAATACACTGTATTACCGCGAAATAAACTTCATTAAAGGAAATATACTTTATTACCGTAAAATACACTATATTGCCATGAAGTACACTTTATTACAGTGAAGTACATTTTATTACTGTGTGACTATTCGTCAAAAATACAGTCAATACATCACCCCTTAAGGTAGTATCGCTAGTATTAATTAATTAATATTCGACCGCCATTGGAATACAATGACCACCTCTATATTTACATTGTTTTGTTTTTATTTGTCATAAAAAAGGAATATATCAGCTAGCTCTGGTTCTTAGTTTAAATCAAAATATTTTGACAATTCGTAGACAGAGATTAACAGTATCTGTCGTCATATTACAGGTGTTGTTTGATACAATATGATGTAACACTATATTGGTGTAATACAATGTAGACATACCTCAATACCACGTGGTGTCGTCGCCGATTTGGACGAAAATTTGGACACGACAAAGGCTAATAGATAAGTGGACATCTTTTGGGTGGTGTCAAATACATCAGCTACCCGATCGCCGCCCCTGAAAAGGGAAACGTTATTGGTTGATTATTCTCAGTTTAGTAGTATACATTGGTATTCACGATGATTTGATAAAGCTATGTGATTTATGTGGGTGGGCTTGTTTCAGGGGATCTTTATTTCGCCCTTAGCTTCGAGGCTCATGATTCTATTCCATCGGGGGCATGGTAATGTTATTCTAAACTTGTTGTATAAAGTAGAGAGATTGATGGTTAGGAGAACATAATCTACAGACAGAAACCACAGTAAACAAAGGATGGAAGTTGCCAAAAAAGGGAAATAACTTACTGACTGATATTCCGGATACGAGGCATGTTAGAGATCGCAGAGTAATCAGCATGTCGGACAAGGGTAATGTCAAATGTAGCCTTTAGCCCCGGCTCGTCAAAGCATGGAAACACCGACCTAGCATGTGTAGTCTGCAGTTGAGAAGTTGCTAAATACCTGGCGAAATGAGATAAATTCATGTTTTGCAAGTCGTAATAAGAATTGATTGATCGAATATTAGATTGATTTAATTGGTGACAGATTGTATGTCAGTTTGTTGGTTCGTTTGTTGTTTGTGTGTTTGTTTGTTTGTTCTATTGTTCCATGGTGTGATTGAATCATTGCTCGATTGATTGGTTAATTTATTGATTGATTGATTGCTTGGCTGGTTGGTTGGTTACATGGTTGGTTGTTTGGTTGGTTGGTTGGTTGGTTGGTGGGTTGGTTGGCTGGTTGGTCGGTTGTTTGTTTGGTTGGTTGGGTGATTGGCTTGTTGGTTGGTTGGTTGGTTGGTTGGTTGGTTATTTGGCTGGTTGGTTGGTTGGGTGATTGATTGATTCATTGATTGATTGGTCATGACTGTATACTCGGGTTATTGTGAACCAGATCACGCCGAAATATAATACTGGAAAGTTTAATGGTGTGGCTTACATGTATTAGTAAAATGAACTGTTGATATTCAATTGATTGGCAGCGGAATAAAAAGTGACCAACTAACTGAAAGCCAATTACAAGATGTTGTTCGTTTGTTTTTTTCTATTGTTTGATTTTTGACCGAATGCGGACATTCTCTCTACCGTAAAGTCACTGAGCACTTCAGACAGCATTAATGCCCTTTGACTTCGCACATAGAATATAACAACATACACTGTCAAAACATTTAAATCGTCTGATACCATCATTGCTGCTGTGTGATCAAGTTCTCGCACATCAAAATGTAGTGCCAGTCTCCACACAAAGATTAGTTTTTAAACAAGCTTTTTTTACTCATATCATAAGTTGTTTTTTTTTGTGACCGCATGGAAGTTAGCTTGTGATGTATTTTAAGTAAGACCCTTCTTATCATGTAAAAGACATAGGACGGGAAAACGAGAAAAAATATACCATCACTGACATTTTGTGGAAGGCAAGAACGAGCATATGACACTGTCATGAGGTCTACAGGCTGATTGATGGATTGCTCGATACGACGTATTTTAACCAAACATAACCAAACTTTCAGAGCTAACTATTATATTATTCCTTGATTAGGTCGAGTACGACTTGTAAGCCAAGATATGTGATATCCGGTTGCGGTACAACATACTTTCTTGTTGCAGAGACACAGTAATGATAAGGCGCTAATTGTCCCCTATAGTCCTACAGCTTTACTCAAAAGCAACAAGGAACACGGCTCGAAAATATATTTATTTCAAATAGACTTTGAACGAGGCGGCCCTCTGGCTATGATCATTTTTTTTAAATAGTAGCAATGTTGTCTTCATTAAGAACTGGATGAAAATTAACTTTCCAACATTATGGAAATGCTTAACATCTCGGTTGTACGAACTTCAATTATTATTGGAATACAATTAAGCACGGTGTAAAATACCAATTAATGAATCATGTCTAGACAACTTAACGTTTACCCCTATATTCCCCTATATAGGCCGATGTGTTTCCATTTTTTCCATTCTCTGACTTATCATTTCGGTAACCGAAGTCCAGCAGATGAGAAGGAGACTAGCATTCCCCTTTAGTTCGATAATACATCAGTTCAGTGACAGATGTGGTCAGTGTTTCTATGATTAGTTGATTGCTAAATGACCCAGTCTTTGCCTTTAAAATAAATAATAAAAAATGATAATTTAAACTTACTCGGTTTTGTTGTTCAATTCATATGAGCTGAGATACAACCCGGTGTAGTCTCTCGTTAAAGGTCCCGAAAACTCAATTATGATGTTGTACTGTTTCCCAGCAGCCAGATCAGATTTCAGTTTAAAAACTAGAAAATCAGTTGAAGGGTCAAGGTCGTATGACTCGATGACGGGAGCGGTACTACCATCGACAGCGGAGAGAGCAATTGTGGAATTCACTAACGTCAAGTTTCTGCTATGTAACTTTATATTTGACGTGGCTTCCGTGCAGCCAAAAAGGATTTTCACTGAGCCGCGGAATGTGAAACTGTTCACTGACCCTTCATACATTCTAGGTTCGAGCTCCACCTCGTAGTTCATCGGAGCTAGTGCCCTGGGTAGGCGTATGTTTACTTCACTGTCAGGTTTGAAAGATGTAGTTTCCATGGCAACTGTTGTTTCTGATGATGTTGTTGCTGTTGCCGTATTTGGAGGGGGACTTCCGCCCGGACAATCGGCAACCACACCTGGTGATTAAAAATACACAAAATTTACCAGATTTGATCGTGGGACTTGGGTTTTTATGTACATTGTTTATCACAATACTCCACAATGGTCATATCGTGGTTATTATGTGGCAAATGTCAGGCATTGTCTGTTTTATTACATTGTAGTCCAAGGCCGCAACATTCCTTACAACTCGCGTGTAACAATACTGTAATGTTACGCGTTTGTTAGCAGTAATTTTATTAATTATGACATTATATTATCACAGATTCGTAAGACTCTTCTAATGGGTATATTTTTTCGATAAATACATATATTTATTGGCATATATCTACAGAAGGCTAACTCTTTGTGTAGTGATATTTATGTGTATAAATTCACTAGGAAACTTTCATCATGAGACCTATAGTCGACTGTTTATAGTAGGATTTGCCTTTGACAGTTAACACGTGTTATTAACCCGTAACACACAAGAGTGTAAGTCGCGTGACGTCATCAATATATTTGCACATGCTCAAAATGTCAGCCACCGGTTTTCGTACTTAGGTTTATACTTTTAACCTTGAGGGTAGGCCTATTTATTACACGAAGAAACGACATCATATTTAAGTATGTTTATTTGTAATCTTTCAATGAATATCGGGGTTATTGCAGCCAGGATCATCGCTTTGATTTAAAACTGAGGAAAAGATGCAGTTGTTAGAATTGCTGCTGCTAACTTGGTGCGTGCTCTTGAGTCTGCATTATTTAAGGAATCGGCACCAAAATATACCTGTATTTGATTGAGCGATATATTTGTTCTCCATTTAAGATATAGTGTAAAACAGATTTTCTTCGTCACAAACCGAAATAATTTGTCTTACAATAAGAAATGCTTAATTTGTGTAACACCAAGATTTTAAACGTTGAAGTATAACTTATATTGCATATCATGATTCAGTATTATATTTTTCTGCAAATATATTAAAACGGAGACGACCTACCTGAGCAAATGTTAGCGTTATGGGCATAAAATAAATAAAGCGCTTGGAGCAAAACTGGACCTTGTGGGACACTGCATCCTGTTGATACGAGGTTATTTTCGCAGAACTTCACGGAAGGGACCCCTATGTACTACATGGAGACAGTAATTGCTTACAGTATTGGATTTTTTAGGTGTTTATTTAATGACATCATCTGAACAATAATAAGGTCCCGATTAACTTTTTGAAGTTTTAGGGATAGCGTAACGAAAACGTTGGGCCCAGAACTGAAGACCAATAGATAGCTATTCCGTACAAATTGTTAGACAATGAAGATTCACACCTTATCTTTATCTGCACGTTTTCGACTGGAGCCAGACCTAAGGCATTATGTTTTATATCGATATTAATATGTCTCGAAACTTGTCACTGTTAAAATTTTGGGCCTGTCTTACGATGCATGAGTAGTATCTTTGGGTGTAATTATCAGGACAACCAAAATGCTTTCTGTGTGTAATGGTTGTTTTGTCCCATGCGGCTAGACTACGCACGCGTCGCAAGGAAGTTGTTATCCACATGTTATTGTTATGACCTGCTTCCAAATGCCACTCAAACAAGGCAGATATTAGTGCTGAGCTCAATAAAAGCATTGCCAAAGGGGTTTGGGTCTTCCTTGTATCCGATTAAACCAATTTCATTATGTAGTATCAGAAGTGTTATATGTTATGACATACCATGTGACGTATAGAACACAACAAAATTCAGACGAACGCAACTTTAAAAATGATGCATGATGGTAGAGATCTGCCGTTCTTTAATCATATTGTTGCTTACTAAACGAAACGCATTTACCCAGTGCAATATGTTCCTGTTAAATAGACCACCAACGGCAACTAAATCGACACATTGTAAGCCTGCCATCCGAAGCAAAACAATTGTTATAAACAGTGGATGATCAGGGACGAAATTACCCAGAGTTCCTCACAACTCAAAAGCCACTTGTTTGAAATGTTTGATTGTTCTAGGTTGTAGTTTTTATTATTTTACTTCTGTATTGATCATAATAATGTAAGCCAAGTCTCGCTTTCTAAAACATATGATTTCAAAAATAGAAAACTGACTCTTCATTAAATTGTCATAATGCTTTGATTTGAAAATGAATTAAGTTATTTTAAACGTAAAAATCCTGACAAAATATGTTTATTTCTTTTAAAGCAGAATTAAGATATTTAATGATATGATCGAAATCAAACTATTATAGAATGTGATACATTTCAAGAAATTCTAGAATCACAATTGCACATAGTTGTAACAATTCTTATCTATGAGTCGATATTGGGCACAAGTTGGCCGACAGTAGATATTGGGCACAAGTTGGCCGGTCAACGTGTTCTGCTATATTTTAAAATCTATGACATTATTTCTGACAAGAATGACACAGATTTGGACGGAGAGTAAACACGGTGGACAAGAAAAATATTTGAAAGTATTTGTTGCGCAACAATAATCTGTGAACGTCTGTTATCACTTTACAAACTTGATAACCCAATTAAAGCAAATGTGAGAATTGAGAACACGAACAAAAGAACGTCAATATATAGCTTCAATATGTTTGTAGAAGCACAACTAAGCTTAACCCTGGAAGACGAAACTTGTTTATATAGAAAAACGAGACTTGAGGTTTTATATACTTTTCTACTTAAAACACAGTGCGTTAAACATTCTTCTCTATGTACACACTACACTTTACTAACATTAACTTAATTTGCATTTAATTCTTGATGACCAGTTATCTCGGATTACTTGAAATTTTCTAGATCCTAACCACATGTAAGTCTCTAGTCTTAGTTTGTGCTATTTCGTTTCGAGGGCATAAACCAAGACCTCCCTATGTCCTTCCTTGGGGGTTCTTTGGTTGTCCCATCCAGGTGCCAACCGAGCACGAGATCCCGGTAATACCTTGCACAACTATTTGCACTTAAACAATGATGGATGACTTAAATACTTCATATAATAGTGTAATAGTCCATTTTAAACATTGGACTTATTTTTCCAAAAATATTCGCGCGAAAGAAATTTGGAATGGGCTGATCTTAAGTCTTACATGTTATGTTAATCCAGGTTGCCAAGGAAATAATAAAACATATTGCATTGTGGGATTCACGATATAACAAGACTGGTCTTATATGTGTTTACTTTAGTCTTAACTAAAACCTATTTTTTTAAGTTTGAACAACGGTCTTAGGTACTTGGATTAACTAAGAACAACTTTATAAATCCAAGTCTGATTTTGCTTTAAATCTGGCTTACTGTTAAGACACTTTTGAACAACCGGTCCCAGATCATTGCATTTTGCGTTATTTCTTACTTCTAACTTTCATGGTTTTAAAAGGTATTAAACTTATTTAAATCAGAATGCCTTTCACTGTGGCTCAAATTATCTCCAATTATTCAAAAATGTCAATCAAGCTGAGAAAAAACTAGTTTCGAAAATAAATTTGAGATTTCGGTTGTCAAGATTGTTACTTTTATTAAACACTGTCTAATTGCACAATTTTAACCAAGCCAATATTTATAGAAGTATGTCATTTCATGAATTTTAGTGCAAATTCATAGAGAAAAAACAAGCTCTATGTCATTAGCTTATAACTATGGTGAAAGAAAACAGATCCAAATAAAAACAAACCGACCACAAATGGATCGGTGCCACAATGCCCCTAGGTTATAACAGTGAAATGGCAGTGAAAAAACAACTATGTATAAATAAGTTATAAATGACTATTGTGCTTACAGTGGTTTTTCTCTTTCGCCAGTTGTGTACATGCTTGCCACTGTGCTTCGGCGTCTGGTGGCAGCTTCGAACCAGTGTCATCGGGAAGGTTGCAATGACATTCCACAGTCTTGGCCGATGAAGCAAAGTGAACAATCAAACCGACACCAATGGCGATTAGAATTGCAACGAGCAGTAACATGAAGCCCATTGCAGTGCTCACGTGACATCCTGTAGACTTTCGGGTGGAATCGACCGCTAACTTTGTCCTACTCTCACCATTTCCTTCGGAACTGAGATCCGTGATTTCGATGGACTCTTTCATCGTTGGCTGAAAGTGATTAAAAGAAGTCCAGTGATCCACATAAAACAAAGTTTGCTCCGAAAAAAAATCAGCTTGATAATACGTGTTTCAAGGCCATGAGATTTTTCTTTCACATTGCAAATTTGAATAGAGCCTTATAAATACCCTGTCCGTAGCCGAATTCTTCAATTGCATACAGCAAGGTTTCAGAGTTTATTTACATTAAAGGTCTTACATGTTTTCGTAAAAGAGCCGACAATCAACAGTTCACTGTTAACATACGTCTCGTAACAGCCAACTGGTTTTGTCTGCTTATGTGACCTACCTTCTTCCAGTGAGTAAAATGAGGCCAGAAACCGAGGTAACACAAAACCACCTTCGATATTTAGCGATCCGCTTTATATCGAATTTTTTGACAATATAAATACTTGTATCACACGAAAGTGTATACATTCTAAAGATAAATTTATTTGTTCAACGTACTTGGTGCAAATTTAGTCGCCAAATTGAATGGATGTATTATAACTAAATGTATTGCTTTTATTTGTTTGTGTTGGTTTGGTTTGTTTCTGTTTCAGCGTTTTCTTCTTTTTCTTATTCGCCTTTCTTTTCTTTTTCTTCTTCTATATTTCTTCTACTTCTTTTCCTCAAACCGTTGTTGTTGTCAATTGTCAAATATATTTTCCAAGGCGTAATAATTCTTATTACTGTTTTTAATGAAGCTGTATTTTTCATTTTTTTGTGCAACTTTCCAATGTGGAATAGGCAAAAAATCCACTGAGGTTGTTCTAATCAAAATTTCCAAAAATGATGGACCATTTACTAGTTCAAAGGCCTTTGTACTCGGTCGACCAAATTTATTGAGTCTTATCCTGATTGCACTTTGAGAAATAAACCATGAAAAATTAAGTCTATTTTATTCTGCTGACATCAACACTTTTTGAGATTTTTTTGAAATAATAGTGGGATTTTCGCCACAATCTAATATATTTATTCCTGAGTAAACAAGCTTTCAAAAATATGTATAGTACAGATTTATATTCTTCTGCATAAGAGGTTAATACAATGGATATTTTGAAAATCGCCCAAGGGCTCCAACAAGACCTAAAGCGGGACTATTAGAACTCACCTCATACTCAGAACACAAGTTTTCGTATCTGTAGTTTGCAAGTTATGAACGTCCATCGGGATTTGCGCATACGTATCACAACATTCATCTGTAGAGTGTGGAGGTAGAGTAGATTTGTGGGTTTTGAGACATGAGCGTTGAGATGTTTGTAAATCGATGCATTTATTTATTTTAGTATAATACCTGGAGAAATATAACAATAGCTTTTTTTATAATGATTTGCGAAGTCATTCAGATTTTAGACCAGCCCTAATCGAAAGTGGCGTATTTCAAATCAAAGTGAATATGCTATGCTTATTTCGTACTGTTTTTTATAGCCCAATACCACCATATGCTCAATATCGCAAAACGCTTTTATGAAGAGTGAATTTATTTGCTCTAAATACCTAAATACGTTATCCGTAAACAAACTTGTGGTGTTGTGATATTTTCTATTCCCAAGCAGTCATCGGTCAGAGTGTTGAAGTAAGACCTCTGTCGTCAGTTTGGCAACTCCTGAA
>JARFOD010042870.1:0-10191 GCA_031763545.1 Mopalia muscosa | reverse complement strand
AATAATTATGTCTCACTACATATTTATTCTCCACATAAGTACAAATGTACCTCATGTTCTTAATTAAGTGGTTGTCAATCTCATGTATCCATCTGTAAATAGTCAATACTGAAGAAATGTAAAAAATCTAAGAGAGATTAATTATTCTGATTGTTGTTTAAAGTCATCCTTAAGGTCATTTCCCTCATCTTAATGTGCCACCACTTATGACAGCACAGGCATCAAATATAGACAAAACAGGACAATGGCTAGATACAATACAGAGATGCTCAGACATATAGACTTTGTGTTACCCCTTCATTCCGAGAGCAACAGGAAACTTCCAAGTATTAAATAGAGGTTTGTTTGTTTGATTGGTGTTTAACGTCGTACATTAAATAGAGGTGAATTGATTAGTTTTTAATCACCTGATTAAAAGTATTTCGCTCATAAAGTGTGTGTTTTATTCAGAGTGACTGCTCAGATCATGGGGCTCTTAGTGAGATGATCCCCAAAAAGATGTGGTCACGTTTTAAAATGCTATGCAAGTTGAGATGTTAATGTTATACAAATGTATGCAAGGTGTTACTGATTTGCATTTCATTAAAATAGTGGCTTGTACTGGCTTCTACTTTCACTAATTGAACTTGAGAATGCCGCTGTATGTTTTACATGACAGAAAATAATAAAGAGAAGTGTAGTGAATTTCTGCAGATTATTTCCAAAAACGAATCAGAGATGCAATGATCATCAATGATGGTATCACCAGTTTATCATAAACAGAAGTAAGTGACGCCTAGCTCCGTTATTTCTAAAATCATTTCTGTTTCCTCTGCCACCCCAACTCTCTGGTGAGAAAGGTAACCCGATATAAGGTGATGTGGAGTCTCATTGTGAACAGTAATGAGGGACTATTGACTGCATGTTCAGACGATCAAAGAGCGAGCCATAACACTCTGCTAAACTGTTACAGCACAGCCTGGTGTTTTGTGAGCGAACCACTAACTAAGCTGGCATGCTTGATGCCCGAACAAAAGCGTATTGACAAGGTTTGATAATCCATGTCTATCACCATAGTGACATGGGGGCTGGTCTTGTTACATCAATATGACAACGAACAATTGGCGAATCAATAAAAAATAGTTTAACTTGAGCCCCTGATGATTAAAAACCGCCAATGATCAATGAGACAAAAAGGTAAAGTAAACTCATAAAAACAAGCACAAAGGATCGATTTTGTTTGATAAGACAAGAAAAAACAGACCTTTTACATTCATACTACAGCATCTAACATCAATGTAGACTATTTGATATAACAACACAGCATTGAATGTCTAAAGAGTTGCATAATGAAGACAGTAGTGAACCTTGGAGAGTTTTTTTTATATAGAATAATTTAGCTTATACTGTAAAAGATGAAAAATAACAGCTAAGAAAACCACTCAGGATAAACATTCCACTAAGATGAAACTACTTGAGTTTCTGGCAAAACAGAATAAAATAATATTTGATTTGTTTGTTTGTTTGATTGGGGCTCGACACCAAATTCAGCAGTATTTCAGCTTAGCTTAGTATTTGAGATTCCCTGTAATGCCAGTGATTAGCAGGAAATACAGGGTTTACAAGTTCTGATGTTACGACACAAGAGTGATGTCCCTTAACGTTATCAGCATCACTTAAGGTAAAGGGAGGGCCAATCTATCATTTTCAACGCTGGTATTAAAGGCAATACTTCAAATTAACAGAAAAATTCACATTGAGCCTCAAGAATGTTATTTTCCATAGCTTAATTTTTTTGAAAATTAAACTTGTAATGCATTTTTTTCCCTGAAACAGACAATTTACAATTTTAAACTATAGACACGCTTGCCTTCCTTGCCATTATGTGACAAACCATTTTGCATCACACTAAACCCCAAAACACTGTATTGTAATCCCTGTACATCAAGAGTCTATACAGATCAAAGTTCTCCCTTACACAATGAGGATCTGTTTGACAAGTGTTTAGATTATTGTCATAATCATATAAGTCAATATCACAAGAATACTTAGTTTGATTTGTTGATTGGTGTTGTAAACCATACTCAAGGCTATTTTACTTATATAATGGCACTGTGTTCAAACAATTATTGACACTACCATAACCAGAAAATGAGAAGTGTTTGTTTGTGTGTTTGATTGGGGTTTAATGTTATACTCAAGGGTGTTTCACTTATATGACGACGTGCCAACCAAATGGGTGAAGGAAACCATCCTCGACACCACTGGCAACAAACAAATAAAGGGCGACGACAACAGGATGCAATACAGACACCACAAACACACAGGCTTCCTGATCCCCTTCAGCTCTGAGAGCACCAGGGCAACATGAAGCTCCTTCCAACCACCCGCTGAGAAGTGCTTAGATAATGTTGGAAAATTAATCGTCAAGTAATAAATAAAGGTAGTATCACTGCTCTCCAGGGAATAGTTAAAAAGAAACTTCATGATAACTTTCCAACAAATAATGACATTGAGAGGGGTTTGACAGTCCAAACTGCGTCACCAGCATGTGATGCAGTCTGTAGTTGCAGATTATAAAGACATCCCTCCAGTGAATAAGTAGCACATGGAATTATCTGGTAGATAAGAAATTTGATCTAGGTCTGTATTGACAACATGCTTTAATCCTAGCTAAAAATGACTCCTTACCACAGGCTAATGTTTACGGCCCCAGTTAGATTGCTACAGTTATAATGATATTTGTCAGTAAGTGTTTGTATACAAAGATGATGAAGTAAATGGTTGTGCTTATTCCATTATCGGTATTATGTCAGTGTTAATTACCCTCAGCCCCAAAGAGGGGGCGTTCCCTACACTTACCAATTAAAACAAGTTAGATAACAAGATACAGCAAAATGACATAGAATAATGACTAACATTACATAACATTATGTAGAATTAGCATGTTATGTTTCAATGCACCGATGTTTCTATTTCAGGGGAGATTTTCCGAATATAAAAAAACGGTAACATAAAATTTAACAGAAAGGGAGCTATGCTGGAATTTATTAAACTTTGGAATTTTACCTCAGAATATCGAGGTTGTGTTAGTTTTTGCTTGTTTGTTTGTTTGATTAGGGTTTAACGTTGTACTCAAGGGTATTTCATATATATGAGGACGTGCCAGCCCAATGGGTGTAGGAAACCACCCTCGACACTACTGGCAACCAGCAAAGACAGGACGGGACAAATACAGGACGACAACAACAGGACGCAATACAGACGCCACAAACAGATCAGCTTCCTGCTCACCTTTAGCTCTGAGAGCACCAGGGCAACATGAAGCTCCCCCCAACCACCCACGTTAGTTTTTGGAGTGTAAAATACTCAGATTTCAGTACACAAATTTGTTGATCTGTTAGTTTGTGTATGATTTTGAGTTTCTAAACCTACCTATCTCTGTCGGAGTGGTCACTTCGACTCTTTGTCATCCAGCCAGGGAACCCCTCCATACTAAATAAACAAAGAAAACAACATTAGGTTAGTTAATTGATTAGCAAAGGAAAACTCCAAACAACTGAAACAATGAGACAAAGTGGAATTAATTAAGAGTGGAGTTTGTTAATTCATAAGGAACATCAAGGTTTTTCAATCTGCTGACGGAAAGTAACCCAAATTTTAGCACTGTAAATAAAATTGCAGGCACCCAATTTAATTAAACATACTGAAGTTAAGTTTATAAAGAGATGGGAACAAATTTTAAGACAAACTATAATATATAGTCTGCAAACAAATTTACAGTGGGGGAAAAAAAAAGTCAAATGGAACATTTTTGAATTGCCTTTAGCTCAGACAGAAACAGTGCACATTTGGGGTGGTAAAATTTTAGAAAAGGTTGTTTGTTTGATCGAGGTTAAATGCCCTACTTAAGGTTATTTTTGCCACTGGCAACAAACAACAAAGATTCAGGACAAACACAAAGACATCACAACCAGATCGGCTTCACATCACCCTTTATCTCTGAGAGCACCAGGGGCCCGTTTCACAAAACAATCTTAGCTTAAGTTAAACGTAAATACCATGACATCTAGTGCTGAAGACATAGTGTTGCCATGACAGTTACATTCAACATAAGCTAAGATCGCTTTGTGAAAGGAGCCCTAGGGCAATAGGAAGTTTCATCCCAACCCCTCTGCAGATGGTAGAAAAGAGACAAACTTGTTTAGTTATTGAATAGTTATCATCATTATCAACAAATAACTTAAAATACAAAATTGGGATAAATGGATTTAGATTCCTTTCAGCTGATTGCAGTTTTATGCTGTACTTCAGGTTATTTCACTCCAATGACACTAGTCAGCGTAGTGGGTGAAGGAAACCACCCTCAACACCATTGACAAAAAACAGAGACAAGGCAAAATAATCACAAAACGCAATACAAAAACAATATGTTGCCCCTTAACTCAATTATTGTGGTTTGCATCGAAGTAAAGTTTTAATAACACTAGGGCAACAGGAACTGCCTGCCATAATGACAAGAAGAAAGCCTTGCAGAAAAAGCAAAGTGCAATATAAGCATAAATGTACATATTTCTAGAGTAACACCACTGTAAATTGCCCCACCCTCTGATAATTGCACCTATCTTATAAAACACAGGAAACAACATCAGCTGGGAAATCCAGGTATTCTGTTAAATGGCCAACTCTGATAGGATAAGTGTAACCCTAGTTCTCTTAAATATTCTTATCACATATAATAAACTACTCTTGTAAAGTTAGACCAAAAACAAATTTGCTTTTTGTTCCCCCTTAGTTCAGACAGCACAAGAAGCTTCCAGTAATCATTCATTTAACATAATAGGGCCTTTACCTGAAGTAAGGAGGGGGAGGATAGTAGAATGGACCCATGGGCGGGGCAGGTGGGTAAGCCTGGAAAATACTCCACATTCTGAACACTTTCTGGCATAGGAAACTATCAGGCTATTTTAGAAAATCTTATTGTAGCAACAGGACTGTCCTTATTGATTTGCGTAATGGTTTCCCTTGAAACTCAAACTTGTACGACCAACAAAAAACACACTTTTATTAACACTTTTGCCTCACTGGGTAATTTAAGTTTGTATCTTTTCCTACCAGTTGAATAAATCAGGCTACAAATCTTAAAACATAACACTTAATTTTCACACAAGACACTGTCAATGGACTCCTGCAATGCACATGTTCAAATCATTTTGATTTTAACATTCACTTTTTTCAAATAATTCACAGATAAGTAGCTTGTATATTCCAAAAGGAGGGTGCCAATGTTAAATGTCATTAATAATTTAAGGACAAAACATTTTCAGAATAAAGTCAAACTTCATATAGGCCAAAGAAAGTACACCATTCACATAGAGTAAGAGACTGTAGTAATGTCCATCTAGCTGTCTCTATTTCACAAAACACATCTATGACTAATACTCATAGTTTATTCCCACTGTCAGTCACAAATTTAACAACAACATATCAGGCAGATATAGACACAATCCCAAACAGATGTACAAAATGATTAAACATCAAAGGCACTGTTTTGAACCATAGGCAGATCGAGTAAGAGATTCTTGATGACTGTGTAAACAGTTGTATCATGTAGCAAACAAAATATCCAATCACTGTTCAGCACAAATTGCCAATGAAATAAGCTATATATATAAATTCAATATCATTACAAATAGGACTACATTTGCTCTGTCAGACAAGCTTTGTTTATCCTCCAGTTATTAAAACCTGTTGAACAATCCGAAGATAAAATTGGAATATTGTTTAGACAACACGGATGAATTAAATGTCTGATCTAAAGTTCCGCCTTGAAGCACATGTGTTATAAATCCTCTATTAAGTTTATGAATGGTGAGATAAGCAGCTATTCAGTTAATAGATATATTCTCCCACACAAACATCCCATCTGTAAGCTATCCAGACTGCATCAGCATCCAGCATAGATAATCACAAAATACAGATTTCTTCCAGGTTTTATTCATGAGGCTGGGTAACTTCAAATCCAGTAATTAGAAAAGCAGTTATAAAATACACAGTGTTAAAATTGTAAGCCAGGTATGAATGCAATTATGTCAGCCATGTAAGAAGCTATCCTGCAGAAAAGTGGCTATCAAAAGAATTTAAAATGAATGAAAATATTATATCTGGATATGTCTTCCTATTTGATATTAAAATCTTCAAGCAGATGCAATATTCCTCATACAAATGTCAATGTAAAAGCAGAAATCCTTCAGTTAGTGAAGGAACCATCATAATACAGGTGACTGAAGTTCTAAAGGGAATCAATCCTATGAGGGAATCAATCCTATGAGGTAATCTTTACATGTGTGTCCAATTGAGGAAATGGTACAGGTTGATAATCAATTCCAGGTACACATTTCCAGGTAAGTTCATCAAATAGTGTATTGAAGCAAATGTATAAAGTCACAGCCTATGTATGACATAAAATATGCTTTGACAAACAAATATTTAAAACCAAGAAACACTCCCATGCTATTTCCATGATTTGTGAGAGCTAGATGATCAATGAGGGTCTAGTTCCTGAAGTGTTATATGTATCAAACACTGACAACACGTGATGAAGACTTGGCTGATGATAGAATCCTCATACTTTTTTAAAGCCTCAAACTTTCACACTGGGTCTGCAAGTTAAACCCGACCTGAGACGCAGTAAAAGTTGAGCAGTAAGCCACTGAGCTAGTCCACTGGCTGAGAACTTTACAGTGTGAGTGGCTAGACAGTAAGCCTTGATTATAGGCAGCCAAACGATCATTCTCGTCACTAAGCGTGCTCAACACACGCCCTACAAGCTTCCCTGCTTGTACAACTGGACAGCTACACCACATCATTGATTTACCCAGGTACAATACTCACTCCATGCTAGCACAATGTTCAGGTATATACATTGAAAAACAAAACGCGTAAATCTGTTTGATTTGTTTGTTTGGGATTTAACATCATACTCACTGGTATTTTACTTATATGACGACAGATTTCAGACTTTCCTTTATTAAAACACAGTGAAAAAACTCAAATACCTGATACCTGATAATCGACAAACTAACTGAAACCCATGGGTGGTACATCGAAATAGGATTGGTAGGCAAACATGCTAACCACTAAGCCACCACTGCATGCCCACAATATAAGTATATTATAAAGCATCATCTGGCAAGTAAATATATTTCCCTCTCTCTGAAACCAGATCATTAAAACATCAGGTATTCAATGAATTACCATGGTAACAGAATGTTGAAAACTTCTCATGTTTATTATCAGATATGGTCAGCCCCTTATAATTCTAATTTGATTTTATGTTGATGAAAATGATCTAGTTTCAATGGTATCATTCTCATAGGTAGTTTTTTAAACCTTTTTATTTACCCTTGTGTAGATTCTGCACAGCAGCAAGAAACACCCAGATTTTTGCCTGATTGACTGTTATATTGATCCATCTGTGTTATTCGGAACTAATGCATGTTAATCTTAAATGCTGTATATTTGATTTTACAACCAGTGTCATTATATAGGTCTGCCGGTGTCAAATATAATCTGAGAATTTCTTCAGGAAAGGAGTTAATTTCATTATGGCCACTGAACATGGAGGAAAATTTGACAAACATGTGTGTAACGGCCCTGACTTCCGTAAGCCTCCAAATCCATCTTGTTCTAGCCTTTATTCCAGCTCCCATTCACCGTGTACATCTGTTTTGTGGCCTGGAGCACATACCGGCCAAGAGTGGGTCCGATCCTATCCACATATGGACGCTCTACTTGGCCACATTTACTAAATCTCTACCAGCTGCTAATGTGCTGGCTGAGAAATAAAAATAATAAAACCAAAATGCAAATCTTATGGCCAACTCCTATCAAAATATTTGACATTTGAGGCTGAATTGTGAACATTTCCTTTATAGAACAAAGATCATCAACAAATCACTATTATATAAATAATATTTAAGAGAAAAAAAAAGAATCTATAAAAAAAAGGAACATAATGATTATGCATAAATGAATTGCTTACATACTTATAGCATTTGTGTTTTCCACTAAGTTATGGATTAATCAGATGAAAAATGGCTTGGGGGAAAGGAAGCGTCCCATTATCCAGAAACTCTTGGATTTTTTGGATTGGTGTTTAACGTCGTACTCAAGGTTATTTCCCTAATATGATGACGGATTGTCCTTTTCACACTGTACACAGCCTTATTGCAGTGGAAAACCGAGAGGAAACCTCGTAAAAACCACCTCCAGAGCCACAACATGTGACTCACTCATATACCTGATGGTCAATAGGCGGACTCAATCCCGTGAAGTGCTCATGGAGGTATAGGGCATAGGAAGCTAATCTGTCCCATGATTGTCTTGTATTGTCTTGATTTTTGCACCATTTGGACTGGCATGTCTTTAAAGGTTGATTGATTGATGGATTGATTGATGTTTATGTTGTGCTTAAGGGTATTTTGCTTTTATGATGGCTATGTATTCTAACAATAATTGACACTAGCACAACCAAGACATGAAACATTTCAATAATATTGGAAAATTATTTTTTCTCCAGTGCTAAGTAAAGACAGCGTTGCCACTCCCAATCAAACTTCCCTTAGCCAGAGGGCTGTCCTTAGAGGAGTGAAATAACCTTTAAGTATTGTATGGTGAAACAAACAGCCATGCATTGGTGCTGTATTAAAAAGATAAGAGACTAATTTAAAAGCCAACATACACAAGAAAGAAGTTGTGAAATGAGACCATAGTACTTTTTTAACAAATTTTTTTTAACCACTATTACATCTTGCAGTATTATTGTTCACTGAAATTATTAGTAAGCTCTCTATTGCTATTAAAGACAACACTGAAAACCAAATTTTAAAAAACCCTACTAAAATGGTATGTTCATTACAGGTAAAACCTTTGCCTGATGTTAATGAATAGGGCTGAAATTACAGGTGATTGCAGATTGGTCTATAACACTGAATAGCTTTGCCAGGTCAAATATAAGACCAGACATAGCTGATTGCCTATTATTCATGATTTCAAAGCAACCCTTCAAGTCTGGTTAGGCAGGTAAAAGCCTTAATTCGTGAGGAAACCATTTGAAATTTCCTTCCAGCTTTTTGAGAGTAAACAAAATATTGTAAGAAGGAAAGTAGCTAAACAGGGCTGTGATATCCGGCTAGGTTTGGTCGTGGAGTGGTGCGTGGATGTCACGTCTACCTGAGTGGGTAATGCTGCTCCTCCCTTATCCCCCTGAATACTCACAGGCTAACCGTTAAGGTGCTATTGTCTGCTGAGACAAAAGTAAGCTGGGAAACTGTGAATGTTGAGAGCACGACTCCTCAGAGAATGGTCTGTGTATCGTGTGTGAAGCCCAGTCAAAACAGCTCACACTAATCCTTAGGTAAATAGCTACCGTTCGCTTTTTAATGCATATCCAACAATCAGTCCTTCTAAAAGGCTTACCAAAAAAAGAGAGTTGAAAAAAATAAATACAGAAAGACACAGGTTTCAACTAGCTTTCTCTTAGTTTGGCTTTTCATGGCAACTAAAATTTAGTAAATAAAGTTTGGACACATGGAAGTTCGCTAAGTCTTGATTAAACAGCTAACTAAATATCTTGTGTGACAATGAGCACACATGTTACCTAACAATGAATGCTATAGAAATGTACATCTCTTTGAACTCTAGTTGGATTGTTGAACAAAAAATGCACACCCTTTTGATGTATACTGTTTGGTAATAGTAAGGCCTTTAGCTGAATACTCCATTTTTGTTCATGTCATATCCAGGGCTGTTCACAGGAAATAGCAGTGAGCATAGACAAAATATCAAAGTGGTCATAGAGAGAATACTGATAGATTAATAAATTGATTGGGTGTTAAATGCAGCTGTTAGGGGTATTTCTTCTAACATAATCATTACATGGGAGATGTTTTCCTGTGTTGAAAAAATTCATGTCACCCCCCAAAGAGAACCAAACAACCCTCCCAATTCAGAAATATGCCATGGCAAAAAAAAGTGCTGAGGCTAATTCAATTTGCCTTGGCGAAAATAGGTTTACCTCAGCAATTTTTCCAAGTTTAGCAAAAGACTATAAAAAATACTCTTCACCATCTTGCCAGCGCTGCCTTGTTCCCGCCATGTGGCCTACTTATCAATTTCATAAGCAGTGAGCTCATTGATAATGATTGAACC
>JARFOD010042859.1:0-10192 GCA_031763545.1 Mopalia muscosa | reverse complement strand
AGGCGAGAAAAGAGGTTACTTTCTGTTGCCCTGGTGTTCGCAGAGCTAAAGGGTAACGGGAAACAGATTTGTTTGTGTCGTCCTGTATTTGTGTCCGTCATCATATCAGTGAAATACCCTTGAGTATGACGTTAAACACCAATCAATCAATCAATCATTCTGGTTCCTTAGGGAGAAATCATAGGTTTGAATAAAGAAAGGAAAAGCAGGTTTGCCAATTCTGCTAAGATTTTGATAAACTTTCTGCAAAAAACTTCTTTACGTTATATTCTTGTTCTAACTACTCTGTGTGCTTAAAACCTTTCAAGTTGAGTATTTGACACTGACTGTGGATTGAGAACTGTGAGTAACTATAAGTGTTTCCTTTGGTGTTTCAGACTTAGAGAAACCAATGATAGTTTGTCCTGATCACATGGATATTGTGTACCCAGCAAATTCTAGTAGGGTGTATCTCAATGAAACTCTGGTTAAGGTGTCTGGGTTGAGAGTTACTGTAAGTCTTTCACCCCTACAGGTCACCCCTGAAGACATAGGGACAACACTGACTGTGACAGCTACTGCGAGTGATATCTACAGCAGACATGCAAACTGTGAATTTCAAATATCTGTTAAAGGTGAATATTTGCTTAATGATGTATACTTTTCACTGCACTAGAAATGATCAGGGGTCGGTTGCTCAGAGCGCTGTTAGACTTAACCTGCTATTAGATGAGGTCACACCATGTTGAAGGTTATCTCTTTCTTGGGATTATCAATTTAATCGCCTTTCTAACAACTGGCCCCTGATGTTCACTGGCATCCAACACCACTCAAAGTTTGTTTGCTTTTCGGAATATTAATGTTATTTCACTCACAATGGTGTACCGGAATGCTGTATTCAGTGAAGGAAACAACTTTCTACTTTCATTCTGAAAACCAAAGTGCTTAGTTTTCATCCGTATTTCTGTGAAGTATGTGTACTTCATTGTTATCTTAAAGATGTTGTGAAATAAAAAACTATGATCCTCTCTTTTACCTAAGGTTTCACTATAAATTGTATAAATTAAAAGTTTAAAACTGTAATTACTATAAAAGGTGTAAACTTACTATTACGGTGCTGGGTCAGGCTTCAATATACATTAAGTAACCCACCAATCAGCTGATGAAATCTGGATTATTTATTACTGTTGACGTTGTATTTTCTCAGCCAGCCAGTGTGACAGGGGTCAGATTGGTCGGCCTGTTAATGGTAGGAAGGAATGTGAGCGAGTAGAGGGTCAGTCAGTGCTCCGCTGTTTCTGGACATGTAATAGTGGATTTACTTTCTATGAGGATAGTTCTGGTGGACGTCTCATGACAGACTGTATGGACAATACCACAATGACACCCGTCTGGACAAGGACCCTTGTACCGCAGTGTGTCTTTAGTAAGTAATTATAAATAAATAGGGAATATTACACAATGATTTTTGAAAACCATGATAAATATTACTTCAGTGAATGGTTGAAGAAATCTGAAATCTGTAATTCAAACCTGAAGGACAGAGATTGGAAACAGAAATAGATGTTAAAAAAGTTAATTACGAAAAGAAAACATTTTTATTGCTGCTTTGAAGAATGACTTACACTGCGAATTTCTGAATCTAAAATATCCTTCGACATCACTGTGTTAAAAGTTTCACTTATTTTCCTGAATGTGTTCAATAACCAACTCCAGTCCAAAATATATCCATAGAATCATGATATTTTACCCTGAATTGAGGAAAACATGTGACATCTGTATGGTGGACATGAAACTTTGCTTTTTCTGTCTGTTTTGTTTCACAACCGTTCATTTACTACAACTACCACTGCCTTTTAATCGTGTTTGATTGGCAGTTTTTGTATTCTCACCAAAATCTATTTTTTGAACGAGCCCGGGCCATTTTCTAATTCAATTACTCTCAAACACTAAGTGACAAACGATTAATTTGTTTCTTTTTTAGATGGTGAACGTGCTATATTGACAGACATTTATGAATTCACTTACTCCTCTACAAAGGTCTTGAATGAATCCTGTCTACCTTTTTATGAAGACAAATTTTATAATGATATCATATCAAAGGAACTTGATGAAGGCAGTGATTTTTGTAGACCAGTGGCCGATACACAGATTTTCATAGATTTATATCAGAGGGGAGGAATTCAATCAACTGGTGCCGAGGTATTTTTATGCTAGCCTTGTTTGGAATATACAATTTAAGGTATACCATTCCTATCTCAGGACAACCTTTAAGTTAAGTTTTTTTGTTTAGCTCACAATACACCAGTGACAATTTTTTGTTGAGGTGATTATGCTTGGCTCAAATTTGTTGAGATTATTGAGCTATTTTGTTGTAGAGGTTACAGCCCACTATTCATGGTCAGATTTTATGATGAGCTTATGTTTTCAGTTTTTGATTGATATCCCATAACTTTCAGGTACATGCCATTTGAATTACGAGATCTTTTTTATATCTTAGGTTATCAGTACCTTGTTTACATTGTAAAAACAGATGGGATTGCATTTCGTCAAATTCTACAAACCAAAATGGCCATCACTCAAACTCAGATATTAACTTAAACTTTACTTTCTCTGTTAATGCCATAGATGTGGTTGTAATTCCCTTAAGTTTCACAAAAACATGGCTGACATGGCTGATATTGCACCATTATGGTAATAAACAGCATAACTTTTAACACTTAAATTAATAAGTGGTTCTTTAAAGGAAAAAATTGTTCTTCGACATAAGTAGGAAAAAAGACATTTGACTGGGATTGTGAACATATTTAAAAAAGACAAAAAAGCGGTGGACTTGCTAGCTACTCAGCTTGTTATAACTTAACTTCTTGGAGTTGAAATTTCTTTGGCCTATTGTTTCTTTCTTTTCTAAACATTTTTTTCTTAAATCTGATTTATATTATACAACACGTTATTTTATTTTGTTTAAAGGCATTTTCCTATTAATGCTAATAAAAAAGTTCTTTGAAAGTAATTTTGGTTTGTTTACATTTTTTTTTTTTTTTATTTACTTTTTTTAATGAATTTTTTTTTTATTCTTAAAATTACTTTCAAAATTAAATTTGATTTAGTTTCATTTTTTTCATTAAATTTTTTATTGATTTTTGAAATGTCCTTTTTATGTAATTACATTGCATTTTTTCAAATAGATTTTCTTTTAATTCATTTGTTTCAATTTAAAAAAATTTAAATTAATTAAATAATAAAAATTCATATTACTTGTTTTACCTTTCTACTTATTACATTTTTATTTAATTTTAAAAAATAAATTTTTAAAATTAATTGTTTTTTTTTTTTTTTTTTTTTTTTTCACGTCATGTTTTGTAATCTTTCTTTTTTTTATATTGCTTGGTTTTACCTTTAAATTGTTATGTATTGTTCTGATCATAACTTTTTCTTGTAATGTTTGTGTTTATTACCTTTTTTGTTGAATTTCAAATAATTAAAAAAATTGGGCTAGATTCTGATTTCATTTAAGGTATTTTTTCCTTAAGTTAAAATTTCTGTTTTCTTTAATAATATTCAGTTAGACTAAACCTATGGATAAAGGCTATATGTTCCACTTGTGGTGTATTATTTTTGAAGAGAAAGAAAATTTTGTTAATATTTTGTTATTGTGTTACGTCAGCTGACGACAAACAGGTAGAGAAACATGCCATTAACAGACATTTATCAAGATCCTTTCAATTCTTATCTCATTTGTTTCTGTTGTTTTTTAGGCAAATTTCACGTTTGCTATTCAATATGGGCCCAAGACTGTTGATATGAGAAAACTGAATATTTGCTCAGGTTTGCTAAAGAGACTTGAGTTTCAATCCACTGGAATAAATAGTACAGGTGACTGTGCTGATCTGACAACTAAAACTGCTGTTCAACTCTCCTCTCAATTTACCTGTCCACTTCATCAGAAACTCAGGATGGAACAACTAAACTCTATTTGCTGTGAGTACATAGGCTAGAGGTATACTCTATTTGCCATGAGTACATAGGCTAGAGGCAAAATACTCTATTTGCTGTAAGTACATAGGCTAGAGGTATACTCTATTTGCCGTGAGTACATAGGCTAGAGGTATACTCTATTTGCCGTGAGTACATAGGCTAGAGGAATACTGTATTTGCTGTGAGTACATAGGCTAGAGGTATACTCTATTTGCCGTGAGTACATAGGCTAGAGGTATACTCTATTTTAAACTAATTAGAAACATTGTTATTTCAGCCATGTGTCTGTGCTAGAAAATCAGGATTATCACTTAATGATGGAAATCAGGATATTTTCCTTCAGACCAATCCAAATCTTGAGGACATTATGACCGACTTTTACAAACCATATTACACTATCAATTACAAATAGAAATCACAGTTACAAATGGCAGTCATTTGATAGTATATGATATACTACAGGGGTCGATATAACGGCCGGACATCGGACATGTCCGGTCAAAATGCTATGGTCATTTGTTTTTTGTTTTTTTTACAAGCTATTTATTGGAAAACCAAAGTAGTCTGCCTATTTTGTAATGACATTTGCGGCAAATTTAATGGTGGTCCAAAATATTGCTTTATATTAGATCATTCCATCGGAAGATTGTTTATCTGTCATTTATATTTGCTTCTGTGGCCGGTTTTATCAGTCATTTTTTGCAAAGCCGCTGTTCGCCGCAGCTATGTTGGATGTACCCACTGCGAGCGCATTGCTTAATCGCAGTTTCCCTCTAGGCCATATTTAACCATGTGGCAATCCTTGGAAAGGACGTAAAACAGACATCACAAATAGATTGGCTTCCTGTTCCCCTTTAGCTCTGAGAGCACCAGGGCAACATGAAGCTCCCTGCAACCGCCGCAAAATCATAAAATAAAATAAAGTTAGATTAATAGTGCATATATTAGTATGGGTTTGCTCATATACCTCATATATGTAGTTCGATATTTCAATTATCAGTGAAATACCAGTAGATACACTTAAAAAAAGCTAATTGGAATTTTTTTTTTAATGAAATAGATAAAAAATAATAAGCAAAATAGCATTAAAAAAAAGTAGTTTATTGCAGTATATTTTGATCTTGTGTTGTTTCAAATATTGTGGTTAAAAAATCTGACAAATTTAAAAATAGAAATAATTTTTTAAAAAGAATCTGGTAAACATACAATGGTACTTGAAATCAGATGGGCATGCTATACAGTTTTTAAACTGCAACAACAACAACGCTTATCACATATCATTAAAAACCAATACATGTTGCCAGACAAATTATTGTACAAATACCTCTCACTAAGTAACAGTGTGTCTTAGAATTATGATTGAAGTTTGAAGATAAGCCTCTTCATATGAGAAAAGTTTGTAGCTATCACATATCCATAGGCCTACATTATTTATATGATAGCTTTTCAACATTGCTGTCATGGAGGTAAGATGGCGATGGTTTAGATCAAATGTCATCTGACATTGACAAGCGTGCCTCTGCCATGCAGATCATGCTGTATCCTCATTGGTCGTGACAATCCCTGAAAAGGCCGAAATTCAGGCGACAGTGAGAAAGATTTTACTGACAAACTTCACTCTGGGCACCGGGTAAATTTTGATTTACATTTGGACACAAACACCATGACGCTTTGTAGAACAAAAACGCTGAATGATTAAAATTCAAATTCAGCATTTTGCCACGCAACAAATTCAGAATTTTAGCAATGGAATTCAGTTTTTTGCAATATCCCTATAAAATATGAGCAATTTCAGTTCACATTGAGTTTTTGAATCGACATGAATCTATCCCTGAGTTAAGGAACAATAATTTTTGAGCACCGAAAACTCTTCAAATTCTATGGTTGTATTAGCATGGCTATTTACTGTTAAAGTACACCATCATCATATAAGTGAATTATCCTTAAGCAAGGTGTTGAACACTGATCAATCACTAACATTTCTTGTCTATTTTGACTACAGTAAACTGTCCACCTGGAACCTATATTTCTGAGAATTCTGTCTGTGAGGCCTGTGCTGTTGGAAGTTACCAGTCTGCCGAGGGTCTAAACAAGTGTGAGGAGTGTCCACTTAATACATCAACCTATCAGCAGGGCAGTGCATCCCTGGACAGCTGTAGGGGTGAGACTCTTAATACAAGCATAGAAAAGCAAAATTATTGTGGTTTATGAAGCTTTGTGTATTAATATAGAATTAAAAATATAGTATTAACTGACAACTATAAGAAGTCCCATGAATTCACTTGGCAACCATTTGAAATTGAGATTCACAAAATATGAGGGGCCCGTGGCCATGGCTCAGTGGTAGCGAGTTCGCTTCCTAAACTAAACCTGCCTTGATTTACCATTCAGGGGATCGAGTCCGCCTGTCGACCATCAGGTATATGAGCGAGCCACATGTTGTTGCTCCTTCAATCGCGGGGGTGGTTTTTACGAGGTTTCCTCACAGTTTTCCACCATAATAATGCTGTGTAGCCTACAGTGTGAAATGGACAATCCGTCATCATATAAGTGAATACCCTTGAGTATGACGTTAAACACCAATCAAACACAAAATGTGATATTTCTGAGTGTGTTGGAAAAAACCCAAATCTCTTTAGACTTTGAGCCAACAATAATTAATTACAGTTAATTAGAGGTGGTATAACCAATTTGGTTATGGATAATTTTTATGACCGGTCCAGGGGTGGAAATATTTCAAATTAACAGCTGGACATTTGTCCTACAGCTTTAGAAAGCTGCGGAACTGACAATCTTATTTTTTGGTGGACATTTTTTGAATTAATAAAGCCGTCTTCTAACTTTCCATCCGCAATATCCTCTTATTTGATTAAAGATTACATATTGAAAATTTAGTAGTCATATTTTTGTCGTCTCATCATAAAAAATCTAAAATATTGACTTTTTATCGCTATAATATACCTCAGTTAGGCCATCCAAGATGCCACTGGCCACTCAGCCTTAAACATGTTCATGTTGTTGCTGTTGTAAACAGAGACCACATAGGTGAGAGGTTCATCTAGCTTTTTTTTTCAACTGAATTATCTCTGATTTCATTTACAATCCCCCCTTTCTTTTAGCAAAACTTCAGGATACTCGCCATGTAAGGGATACCTGGTAACAACTCATTACCTTATTCCCATACTCCATACATGGAACTGTCGCAGTGTTTAAACATTAGGAGCGAATATGAGCCGAAGAAGTTTGTATCTTATATGGTTATGAATATGACGATACCATGTCTGAGGGAAATATCTCATGTAGCAAGATGTTAAACAGGATTAAGTTTTGTTTATGGCAACCTACAAAAATGTCTGCTATGTAAGAGTAAATGTGATATGTATGACGCTTACAATGCTGTCCTTTGTCTGAAATACCTCTCAAGTTGCTAGAAGCACTGTTAAATTTACTCTGCTGTTAGATAACCTCACGCTATGCTGAAGGTCTATACTTAGTCAATGATCAGTGACTTATTCTGATGTAAACCACTAATACGCTTCTGGGGCCACCTTCACAAAATATCGTACAACAATAAAATATTGTACGATATTTATGCGCTATAGTTTAACATGACGTAATTATATCGTACGATATTTATTTGTCGTACGACGTTCTGTGATCTATCAATAGCTATCCATTGAGCTGCCTTGCGCCATACTATACCCGATATACCCGTGAATCTGTATATGACAATCAATTAAAGAAAATTGCACAATATCAGGTATGTAATTGTCACACTCAGCTCTTTACTGGGGCATGAAACATATTATTCAGCGATTGACTTAGGATCTGGTTAAAATTATTGTTCCTTCTGAAGAGGACATCAAACTGAAACATTTGGAGAGAGAACCATATTTGATACTTCAAACTTAAACTGATATAATAGTACTGCACAGTACATGTAACTGTTGAGTTATTGAGTATCATATTTACCAGAGATATAGCTACAGTTTCTAGTTAATAACAAGGACCGCCTACTAAGTACTAGTCTATTCTCTGGAATGAATAAAATAAAATTATAGTTTTTTTATAAGTTTTGAATGACATTTAGAAGTGGTGTAACATAATTACTTTGGAACTTATTCCTCTTATTATACATGTAGCATGTCAGATATCTTATCTATGGTTATGGTCCACACTGTTCACTAGAACATTAGACCGCAATTATTCAACTACTTATGATCATACTGGTATATAGCTTCTACCTCTCTAATTTTCTTTAGTCAATTTACACCTGATGAAGATACAGGCATATGTATCGATACATTGTGTTCTATCACAAAACAAGAAGTGGTTATCCAGAAAATTGTATAATAATAATTTTTTAGTTCAGTGTGTTTTAATGTTTGCAGATCTATGTGCTCCTGGTTGGTGGTCAGAGACTGGACTGCCTCCCTGTGTCCAATGTGCCAAGAACAGTTACTGGGTAAACAGTACAAGTTGTTTCCCTTGTCCATCACAAACAGCCACCAAGTTTCCAGGATCTGTAAATGTTGAAAACTGTCTCGGTGAGACATGTCTTTTAATGTATGTTATATTACCTTTACTGACATTAAGTTATCTTACCTAAGAAAGGCAGGTATAATGTTCATTATTAACTTTATAAGCTGTATAAAGATTGTGCTATACTATACTATATATCAACAAATGAGAACTGCACATGTGGTCCCTTGTATTCTGATACTATGTAATGTCAACACATGTTTTAATATATCTTATAATCATCACATTCAAGGTATATCTTCTACTGTTTGGCGGGGACACTATTTATACTTTGGTTTTTTCGAATATGCTGGGTTAAAATACTAATTCTTTGCTGAAATAATGTCCATTTCAGATATATGTGGTGTTGGGAAGTTCTCTGAGAGTATGGGTCTGTCACCTTGTGAGAGTTGCCCCCGGGGCTATTACCAGGACAGACAAGGCCAACACACCTGTGTAGAATGTCCTCCAGGCAATACCACTCTGAGTACATCAACAGCACAGAGGCAGCAGTGTGACGATGAAAGTAAGGGGGTTTTCCATCAACTTGTATGTCTCTGTCTCTCTAAAACAACCAGTTTCTCTCTTTCAAACAACCTGTCTTATTCTCTCAAAGAACATGTCTCTCTCTTTCAAACCACATATCTCTCTCTCAAACAACATGTCTCTCTCTTTCAAACCACATATCTCTCTCAAACAACATGTCTCTCTCTTTCAAACCACATATATCTCTCTCAAACAACATGTCTCTCTCTTTCAAACCACATATCTCTCTCTCAAACAACATGTCTCTCTCTTTCAAACCACTTATCTCTCTCTCTCTTTAAAACCACATATCTCTCTCTCAAAGAACATGTCTCTCTTTCAAACCACATATATATCCCTCAAACAACATGTCTATCTTTCAAACCACATATCTCTCTCTCAAACAACATGTCTCTCTCTTTCAAACCACATATATCTCCCTCAAACAACATGTCTCTCTCTTTCAAACCACATATCTCTCTACCTTTTGTGATTGTCTAACTTATATGTGAATATAATAAGGGCTGCCAAGTTAATTTTAATGCAGTATTGTAACACAAACTTTGACACTTTTGATTTGGAAAGTTATCTTTTTTTTATCCTCCAGTTAGAGTTTTATTTTCTGCTTTAAATTCTTTTTATCTTTCTGTCATCACAGATTTAATATTAATAAATTAAGTCTCCAGGTGGCTGGAATATGCATTTGAATATATTTCTGTTTATATCAAATAGTTTTAGATGTAAAAATAATGTAATTCTCTGTTCATTTAGGGATTCTATGTCGGAGTTTGAGCTGTGGCAACGGTGGAGAATGTAGAGTTAAAAACCACAGAGCTTATTGTGATTGTCAAACAGGTAAACAAACCACAGAGCTTATTGTGATTGTCAAACAGATAAACAAACCACAGAGCTTATTCTGATGATCAAACAGGTAAACAAACCACAGAGCTTATTGTGATTGTCAAACAGGTAAACAAACCACAGAGCCAGTTGTGATGATCAAACAGGTAAACAAACCACAGAGCTTATTGTGATTGTCAAACAGGTAAACAAACCACGGAGCCAATTGTGATTGTCAAACAGGTAAACAAACCACAGAGCTTACTCTGATGATCAAACAGGTAAACAAACCACAGAGCTTACTCTGATGATCAAACAGGTAAACAAACCACAGAGCCAATTGTGATTG
>JARFOD010042848.1:0-10192 GCA_031763545.1 Mopalia muscosa | reverse complement strand
AGGCAAACTTCCCACATCATTGAGGGTGGTCAAACAGGCTAACTTCCCTTATAAACCCAGGGTGGTGAAACAGGCAAACTTCCCACATCAATGAGGGTGGTCAAACAGGCTAACTTCCAATATAAACCCAGGGTGGTGAAACAGGCAAATTTCCCACATCAATGAGGGTGGTCAAACAGGCTAACTTCCCATATAAACCCAGGGTGGTGAAACAGGCAAATTTCCCACATCATTGAGGGTGGTCAAACAGGCTAACTTCCCATATAAACCCAGGGTGGTGAAATAGGCAAACTTCCCACATCATTGAGGGTGGTCAAACAGGCTAACTTCCCATATAAACCCAGGGTGGTGAAACAGGCAAACTTCCCACATCATTTTCGGTTGGTCAAACAGGCTAACTTCCCATATAAACCCAGGGTGGTCAAACCGGCCAACTTTCCACCTCAAGCCACATTGGATTTCCGGCTAGTTTGTATTCTTATGATATTATTTGGCTTTAATATACAAGTAGGTTAACAGTCCACAACTACACAATCTGGACGGATAAGTTAACTGCCAACCACAATAAGGTGATCACTCTTTAGCATTTAAAACCAATCATATCACTATAATATCCATAAATCCTATTCTTTGTATCTAAAATGATATAGAACTGTAGATACCTGTTGAAAGAACACCAGCCCAGCTCCGATCAACATTCGCCCTCTCATGTTCATTTTCTTGCCAAACAGTTGACAGAGTGTACGATTCTGGAATAAACAAAGAATTCTAAAACAAATGGATTCTTGGTGGTGTTCAGATTTAAAGGCCCTCTGGCTATGGTCTGTTTGTTTGAAGAGTGGCAATACTGTCTTTACTTAATAGCACTGGAGGAAATTCACTTTCCATCATTATAAAAACACTTCACAACTTGGTTGTGCTAATGTCAATTATTGTTGGAATAGACCGCCACCATGTATTAAGTAAAAGTGAAATACCCTTAAACAGGGAGTAAAACACCAATCAATCAATCAAGCCTTAGTTTGTGACTGCCACAAGGGAACGACACATATACCCTACATTGAGTAAATGAAGAGAGAAAAAAATTGCTCGCCTCCATTTGGATTCAAACCTGGGACCATTTGGTTACATTGTTTGTTTGTTTAATTGGGGTTTAATGTCATACTCAAGGGTATTTCACTTATATGACTATGGATTGTCCACTTCACACTGCACCTAGCCTTATTATGGTGGAAAACCGAGAGGGAACCTCATAAAAACCACCCCTACGATTGTCGGGACCACAACATGCGACTCGCCCATATATCTGATAATCGACAGGCAAATGGTACATTGAAACAGGTTAAGTTTAGTAAGCGCACATGCTACCACTAAGCCACGGCCGCTTCAAACATTGTAGTTGTACACTGCATGTATTTACCTACTGATCAGTACAATGGAGATAATAATCGCAAAGTATAATGTGTCTAAATTCAACATTAAAGAAAGCAAACTTTTTTGGACCAGTTACAATAACAGATAATAATAGTTAGTTGGGCTTAAAGTCCAGTTAAAAGTTAACAATGATTTGAACAATGGACCAGTGAAGGTATTGCTGTATTAGCTTAGATAAAATGCCTGAATAAAATGGCTCTGTTGGAGTTATGCTGATTAATCTTGTCCTCTAAGATAAAACTGACTAAAGGGAGAAAATTACCATGTTTACTGATGAGAGCCACATGACTCATCTCACTGGACCAAATAACATACTTCACTTTGGAGATCTTTACATTCGCCAAACTCCTGAAACCATAGAATAATAAAGGTTAGGTATTGTACCACATGTAATGGATGACTCCATGAGATAAGGATCCAGTTCAATCACCCACAAAAAGTCTGGAAATGTAACAAACAAATCTGACAACGTACACAGATTTCTGGTTTTAATTCAAGGTATCAGATCTATATAAATGGTTGTTGATAATATTTTCTTTATTTGTTTTATCTTTTCTAGTGCCATAAGTATTTGTATACTACAAAACTATATATTAATCTGTGACTGTCCTGTCAAGTATGAAACTTCTGCGGTGCTTTCCTTAGAGAGAGTTACGACTATATGTAATGAGGGTAAAACAGTACAGTGTATTATAAATGCTTCCTGAAATCACCTCTTCTGCTGTACATCAAAGAGAACAATTCCATCAGCATCTTTGAGAAGAAGACAGCCAGTGCCAGCGTAGAAGATGTCTTCACAGTTTGGAGCCTGGACTTTCTTTGTGATCTCATTCTTCAGGTTCTTCACAACAATCTGAGGAAATTTAAACATACCGTTTTTGTTTGTTTGCTTGACTAGTGTTTAACATCGTACTCAAGGGTACTACACTTATATGACGACGGATTGTCCACTTCACACTGTACACAGCCTTATTACAATGGAAAACCGAGAGGAAACCTTGTATAAACCATCCCCTCGGTTGCTGGAGCCACAACATGACTCGCTCATATACCTGATGCTGGACAGACAGACTCGATCCCATAATTAAACATACAGGTAAAATGACATACATGTAGTTAAAGCCAATTAACGGTATAACACACCAAACCCAAATAGATGTAATAACATAGTTTGATTGCTCCATGCTATCAAGTTTGTTGCAATGGTTAATTTTTTACATGTTTAATATACATTTTAAGGAATAAATATATACTGAAAAAAAGATATAGTTATGCTATACAATGTATTCTGGTCTTTTCTTCGGCACCGCGACGTGCATTTTGAGTTTCCTTAGTTTGATCGGAGTATTACACCGGCGTTAAGTAAAACTGTATGTAACTCACTGCCCTCGGCCTAGTCACATTAAGAAGAGAGTTTATTTTGAACAAGTGTCTACTTGAGCCTTAATCTTGTTTATAATTTAATGATCTATATACTAATACTATGCTAATCACAAGCAGTGTTTTCAATTATTAAATTTAAGTTTGTTTGTTTGATTGGAGTTTAACGTCGTACTTAAGGGTATTTCACTTATATAAGAGTACTCAAGATAAAGGTAAAGGTAAATAAGATAAAGGAAACCTATACGTACAGAGTGAGTTCTATCCAGGACAGCAAATCTGTTTCTAGCCACCCACACAGCCGTCAGTCCAGAGGAACGCTTACCTTCAGGCGCTAAAATAAAACAATACATAGAATATTCAATCAGGGTGGGTAATTTATTTGATTGGTGCTAAGCAACCGTCTCATAGTTAGATCAATAATATGATGGAGATCTATATTCAACTGTCAACTACAACAGCACACACATAATGTAAAAGGTCATTTTACAAAAATGATATTGCTCCACAGTAGACAACATACATAAACTTCAGAATAGTAGAGTTACTGCCCTTATAATGATAGTCAGCAGAATTATTCTAACTGAGAAAGCAGTATTGCCAACACATGACAAATCATAAAGAACGTAGAAAACCTTGAGCATCTTGCACATATTTTGTATAATTATTTCAGTGTTTAACCATGTGCCGTGAAGTTTAAAACTCTGCGTTCCAAATATGATAGCAAATAGGTCTTGTGAGTTAATGTCTATTGTTTAAAAAAAATCATGTATTGTAGAATTAAATTTAGCTTGAATATCAAGCACATCTCTTCACAAGTCACCTTGAGGCCCTCTGTCAGGACAACCATACCTGACAAAAAGGTTACCAGTAACTAACACACATTAAAACCTGGCTGTGATTAATTCTTTTTTTTTTTTATCAAATAAAACTATTTTAATTGTTTTTTGTTCTAATTCTATTTTTTTCACTATTTTTCCATTTAGAAAGTTGACTTACCGTCTGGGTTTTGCGAATCTGATTCTTTAGGGATAGCATAAAGATCATAGGTGCTGTTCTCAACACTGCTTGTTCTCTGTTAGAAATAGATAACACATGTGCTGCGTTAAATAAAGGTGTTTTGATCATCGAAAAATTGTGTATTTAAATTTATACCCAATTTCTAGCCTTTATCAAGAAAAATTATCCAGACTTAAGCATCAAGATTAAGCAGCATAAAATAAAACCACGCAAAAACTATCTTAATTTCTTATAGGTAATATTCACTCTCGTGAACTCTTGCGTCTTGAAAAGATTAAGTTACCTCTGGAAAATCATGAAAAGATGAGAAATTTAATCAGTGTTATTAAAATATGTTTTTGGAAGAAGTTGATAGTCAGAATTCTAGTGTACTTGATTGTCTGTTAATTTCATGTAAATTGATTGACAATCTCCAAGCTCAAGGGAGTTAAAATTATCTTCAATAACATGAAGATAGTGTATTTCAAGTAGTACAGAATACATACTGTGTGCTGTTATAACAAATTTTCTATTGGAAAATATTCCTTAGCTAATGCCTTGTATCCTTTTTTTTAATAATGATTAATACTTTAAATTTTTTATGGGACATACCGTACACAGGAGAACTGCGTTTTCAGCTGGGTTATATGACATACTGTAGATCGGGGTTCTCGAGCCGCTGTGAACCAAAACACATCAGCACATACAATTTTTATATACTGCAAATACACTTTTTTTGTCAAGAATATGGTGTAAGTGTCTATTTCAGGTTGACTGATTGATTGGTGTTTTATGCCGTACTTAAGGGTATTTCATTAGTACAACCAAGATGTGAAGCATTTCTATAATGTTGAAAGGTTCATTTGCCTCCAGTGCTAAGTGAAGACAGCATTGCTACTCGTCAAACAAACTGTTCTTAGCCAGAGGGCATGTCTTATTTTATAGTGATCAACATAATTTTTTTTTCCAGGTCGGAAGATAAATGGTGATGTAATGTCAATAACCATGCCTCAATCTGCAGTCTTGTCTTCAATACCAACACGTAACTGAAGGATACAGAAGAATGCACTACATTGAAAGGGATTCTCCAGTCGAATGCCCAAACAAGCCTATTAAAAAATCACTAACAAGTCTATAAAAGAAGAAAATCAAACAATTCGTTTAATAATTTGAACATTACCCTCTGAGTTGCATGACTGCCGTATCTTTAGAGGTGGTAAGATCCAGTTTACGGAGGTATCTCTCCTTCACATAGTACAGAATGTTGTTATAGACAGAGTAAGCTGGGCGTTCTCTCTCCAGTTTGAAAATGATCATACCACTGTCATGTCCTACAAATATAACATACATTTTAGCCAGTTTTATAGCCACATGTTTCATTCATTGTTTAAATTTCCTGTACACAACAGGGGGGTGGGGGTAGAGGAGGGGTACCTTAATCACTTACATAATGTTTTGATAGAGAAAATCTCCACAAAACGTCCTTTTTTTAAGAACAATATTTTGGGACAGATATATTTTAATTTTGATGCAAGAATGTAAATTATAACCACAATATAACAGATATAAATAAGCCAGAGAAGAGCATATTAAACAAAGCCTTACCTGCAGCGAATAAGTTGAGAGTGGGATGGGCTCCTAGCACCCAGAATCTGTCATGTTCTCTTCTGAATGTTTGAACACCAGTCCTGTCAAAGAGAAAGTGAAAGGGTTAGAAACATGCTCAGAGAACAGCTGTCAATTGAGTGGCATTAAGAAGCTGGGAAGCTAACATTATAAGCAAGATGTTATGGGTTTTCAACTTTTGGATTTATTGATACACATCATTTCAGTGCAGATACAAGAAAACTTATTTTCCTAAACTACAACACAATTTGAATGCAATTTAGTCTAATAAGAACAAAGTTTGCTTTTTACATTACTTCCAACTAATCCGAAACAAATTGAGCAGATTTATTTGAAATAAGTCAGAATTAAAAAAGGGAGACTACCTTTTACTCATGTCCCAGACTCTGATGCTTTTATCCTCAGAGTTACTCAGTATTAGCTCTTGTCTTGGGTGGAAGGCTACACACGAAACGTTGTTATAATGGCCACGGCATGTATCCACCTCCCAGGCTTTTGACTCTGTAATGGAATATTAAACCATTGCAGTTCATCCATAATGTCAAATATGTTATCAGTTTAATTAAGTTTATGCAAATTTTCTTATAGCTTGTTTGTTTGATTGGTGTTTATGTCATACTTCAAATTATTTCACTCATATCATAGGGTGCCAACCCAATGGGTGAAGGATTGTTTGTTTGGGGTTCAATGTCCAGCGCAAGGATATTTCACTTATATGACGACGGATGGTCCACTTCACACTGTTCCTGTACTTATTACATTGACTAAGCTTGAGAGGAACCCTCGCAATAACCACCCCCGCAATTGTCGAGACCACATCGTGCGACTCACTCATATACCAATGGGTGAAAGAAACCACCGTAAATCATAGACAATGAAAAATGACAAGACAGGTCAATAAAAGACACTAAACAGAGAGACAACCAGCTTGTTGTTGACACCGACAAACTTGTGAATTCATCATGCTGCATACCATTCATCCTCCACATTTTAATAAGCCTGTCATCTGCCCCAGACACAACAAGGGGCACAGTAGGGTGAAAAGCCGCCCAGTTCACTCCCCTGTCATGACCTTCTAACACATGTTTCACAACAGCATCTGATGTGCCAAACAGATCAGTCTGTGAATTGCTCTTTAATCGATCTTCCAAACTGGACGGCCCTGGAGCAACATTCTTCTTCCGTAACCCTGAAACACATTTATAGTTAACAGTTAAAAATATGCTTGATATACACAATATATATAACCAATAAAGTTTCTGATGTAAAATGTTAACTCTTAACAAGCTTGAAAGTGATTATAATAATACACAGGTGTTCAATAATAGGTATTTTTAAAGGTCTGTGTTAATTGGTAAGAAAGAGTATTGCAGGTGATATTGATTGGAATCTGACCAGATATATCCCAAACTCGGACTGTTTGATCTAGAGAGGCAGACACAATGAGATCTTCACTTGGATGGAACTGAGCACACATCACATAATGGCTGTGACCCGTCAATACACTGTAATAAATTATGAACAAACCATTAGCATTTTTTATAGTAAATTTGTCAAATTTTATTTGTGTAATTCTTAACTCTGCTAACATTATTTCAGTGTGGAATCATGGATCAGGAACACCTCCAATTTTAATTAAAATATATTGGAAATATCACTATAAGTAAAAATAGAGTGAATGATGATTATTTAGCTTGACAAAACTTTAAAAAACTAAATGTTAACAAAATTTGTCTAACATGTAAAATAAAATAATAAAATTAACCATACCAGATACATGTCCGAGATTGCCAATTCCAAATCCTAATAGTCTGATCATCTGAGGCACTCAATATCCATGGATACTCCTACCAAAACAGTACAAACAATAAGAGCATACTGCTTAGAGAAATAGTTGATTCACTTATTGACCATTTTATATTATTGGGGTCCAGAGTTTTCATCTCTTCAAGAAACACTTATCTGGTGTAGGGGGGGGGGGGTCAGTTTGTTTGTTTGTTTGATTGGTGTTTAACGTTGTACTCAAGGGTATTTCATTTATATGACGACGGATACAAATACAGAACATCACAAACAAATCTGCTTCCCATTACCCTTTAGCTCTGCGAACACCAGGGCAACACACTTACTTTATGAGAGAAGTGTACATTCCAAAAGGGATTGACATTCGCTCAACTATGATAAAATGTTTATTGTTTTGCTACTTATACATGTTGCAAAATGAATATTCCTCCTACTACAAGTGGGTGACAGCATTTCTTCACTCCAAACAATCTACTCTTTGAATAATAGCCAAAGGTCTCTTGTATATATATTAATTACCATCTTATCCAGTGCTTAGGGTATTTCACTTACATCAAGGTGATGTAAGGTTATACCAACATCAAATGCCACTAGTTACATGTAGCATAACAAAATACTTGGAAAATAAATTTTTCTGGAAAATGAATTTTTCTGCAAAGAAGTACATGTAAAGACAGTATTGCGCCATAAACTGGTTTTAGCCAGAGGGGCATTATTACTCATATGTAATAAAAGATGTCAATGACCTGGAATAGGCCATAGCCATAGACATAGATTAGCAATAAACCTAAGACGTATGTACCTCAAAGTTAATGGAAGTCTGAATTTGGACTTTTTAACACGTAGAAAATTTGACATACATGTATATTGAATCTGCTTGTCAGACTATTTATATCATGTCATGTCTATCACAGAGGATATCATAAACTTTTTGAGTTCTATAGAATCACTGGATTACAGATTTCTTGGCCTGGTGGGTGGAAGCGGTATTAAATTTAATCTGCTATAAAATGATATCAAGCCATGTTTTAGGTCTATCTTTAATCCTCTATTAGCGATTTTGTCTGGAACTATTCAGTTATACATGTAGTTAGTTCTTTGAGCAACAATACCCAAGTAGTGAAAAAAATATATAGCATTATTAAACCTTGTTCCTGCAAATAAGAATAGTCAAGTCAAACTGTTGACCGAGTTTTATCAACCCTCAGAAAATAAATTTTTATTATTATTATTTATTATTAAAACACTGTAAATATTTTTTTAACAAAATTACAAACCCAAATCATATCCAACGATTGTTATTTCTGGCCTTGTTGTATTGAGACTTTCCTATGTTGAACAAGTTTGTTTTTTAAATATTTTTTGTGTCTTTTAGACAAAATTTTCTGAACTAGAATCTGTTCAAACTAAGAAAGTGTTATCCCAAAATAACGAAAATAAAGTTTGTTTTTTGTTTGGTTGATTAGGGTAAACGTCGTACTGAAGGGTATTTCACTTATATGAAGGCCTGCCAGCCAAATGGGTGAAGGAAACCATCCTCGATACCACTGCCAACAAACAAACACAGGACGGGACAAATACAGGACGCAAGACAGACACCACAAACAGATCGATTTCCTGTTCCGCTTTAGCTCTGACAGCACCAGGGCAACATGAAGCTCCTTCCAACTGCCCGGACTATGTTGAACAAGAATAGCTGATCAGACCTATTTTTTTTTTTAAACAACTGATCAAAATATTTTTCTCATATTTCAAGCCCTGTTATTACGGTGACATGGTTAGCCAATATTTTGAATGTCAATTCTGATTTTTTACTCCTGAAATGTATTTCTACTCAAATAAATATTCAATGAGAACATACATGTACTTTTGCTGTTTGTACAAGACACAAGAAATTGTTTAAATTTAAGGTAATCTCAAAACATCAGTTTAAGAAATAAATTCTGGAAAAACTCTCAGAATCATCTGTAACTCGACCTAAAAATAATGATTGATTGGTATCTTACGTTGTGCAACTTGTGCTTAAGGGTATTTCGCTCATATGACAGTGACGTTTTCCAACAATAATGGTCACTAGCAAAACGAAGCTGTAAAGCATTTCAATAATGTTGGAAAGTTAATGTTCATCCAGTGCTAAGCAAAGACACTTGTTTAAGACAACATTGCCCCTCTTCAAACAAACTGACCTTAGCCATAGAGCAGGGTAGCAGTGAAAACAGTTTTTTAATATTGCTTCAAGAAAATAACTAAGCAATATTCTAATAACTCTAATTGGTTAAAAAAACATATTGCTGACACAGTGAGTACTTGATAAACTGTTTATTTGTAGTACACCCTAACTTAGGCAGTGTTAGTTACACCTTATCATGTGGAGAAAAGAAAAAAATCAAATTACAGTGCTAATTGTTTCATCTAATTTCTGTTATAAAACATGCTCAGACATTGACTTACTGTGATACTGTACATGTATTAATGTTGGAAAATACCCCCCCCCCCAGTTAAGAATTTTCCCGTGGCATATTTTTTGTTCATTTACTCCACAGACAGGATGTGTGGATCTATGTAGTCCATAATATGGGATTGAGGGTTCAATAATACTGCTGCCTATTCGTTACCAGAGAAAGTAGGCAGTGTATTTATAGATACTATCAACAAACATGCATAGTTCACCAGTTTGATTCTCTCTAAAAAATCAGCACAAATATTTATAAATGGTCAAACTGGAATTAAAGCCACACTAAGGTAACTTCTCTGGGAACATCCAGTTCATTTTGTAAATAAATGAATGTCTTGTTTTATTGTTATGGCTGGGCAATTCATCCTTTAGATTTTATGTTATACCACACAGTTCTCATGCTACATGTATACCATACTATATTTCTAAAAGCAGTCACACTGGCACAGGGATGTAAATCAATTAAAATCGAAAAATCATCTTATTGTCTAGATA
>JARFOD010042837.1:0-10192 GCA_031763545.1 Mopalia muscosa | reverse complement strand
TCTTTTCTCGCCTCTTACGATCGACCGAGGAAGCCGAGGAAGTATTCTGCAGGGCCATGGCCCACTCGCTCCCTCACAGGGCGTTACAACTCTGAGAGGGCCTGAGCAACAGAATGCTCAATATTTATAAACTCACTCAGATCCATCTTTGTGTTTATTTTTCTTTTTGTCTTTTTTGGACTGTTTGGTAGTTGGGGCAGTAGCCTTCTCTTCATTTCCTAGGTTAGCTAAAGGATCAAGATCTACATCATCATCTCCACTGTGAAAATCAAAAAGCAAAAATATGATGAGTAATAAAATAACAGAAAACAAATTAATTTGAAATAAATAAATAAATTGTACTGGAGGGTACACCGGATGAAGGAAACCAAGAAATACTACTGGCAAAAAAGACAAAAACAGGACACCCACAAGACACAGTATATCACAAAATTCCTCATCTCCAAAGGCACCTTGCTTTGAGGACTACTTTCAGTAAGCTTAGTGCAATAAGATGAGCACCTTACATACTTCGAGTTCAGCTGCTGCTTGAACTGTATAAAAAGTATCTTGTTTAGATCTGCCACAGTAGCGATTTTAGCTGTAGTGTGAGATTTTATCTGCATCTAAATCCTATGGTCGTTTGTGGGGACACAGGTTGTGACCATGGCACTTACATTGTACCAGTTGCGAATTAGGGTAATGGAAATTACTCAATTGGGTAACAAAGGTGTTGGGAGCACTTCCACAGCTGGCAACTAGAGAAAATGTTGAGTTTTATGCAAGTGAGCAGTGAGCACAGGCAAAATTTTGTTTGATTGGGGTTTTACGTCATACTCAAGGGTATTGCACTAATATGAGGATGGATTGTCCACTTCAGACAGTTCCTTGTTTTTTTATTACAATGGAAAATTGAGATGAAACCTCGTAAAACTACCCCCACAATTGCCGGAGCCACAACATGTGACTAGCTTATATACCTAATGGTTGACAGGTGGACTGGATCCAGTAAATGGAACATCGAAGCAGGTTTAGTTTAGTAAGCACAGACACTATCACTTTGCCATGCCCCCGCAAAGATAAAGAGTTCTAAAATCAAACCTTTTGGTCAATCAATGATTTTTACATTGTTTTCGTTTAAAAAGATTTTACTTTCAGTAATATTGTGTTTAAAAAATCTTTGATACAGCTGTACTGTCAATATGGCATATGCTTTGTAAGGACAGTACTGGGATCTATTCTCATAAACTGCTTATGGAGCCCACAAGTATACATTGTTTAAAATTAAATCTTTTAAATCGCCAAGCACCACCATGCTGTCCAAATGCATAATTGTATGATTTTCGTAAATGTACAAATTCGGACTGCATGGCGGTGCTTTCGAGCAGATAGACCAACCAGAGCAGATAAAAAAGTGGCGTACATCGCGCTTTAATACGTGCCTGAGGAAGCATGTTAGGTAGGCCTATAAGCTCTTATAGGGGGGATAGATGGGACATTATAATTGGATTTGTCTTTATTTTAAAGCTCTAACTGTACGGATCATGGCGTCCCACTTACACACTAAGCATGTAGGATTTTTTACACCATGACTGGGAGGGGAAGCACTAAGTCATGTAAACAGGGTTACATTCGCACACACTTCCCACCAACTGGGTAGGCCCTAAGTTACTTACAGTACACAACTGCAACACCATGCTTAAACGTGTGAACGAAAAGAACATTAAATTCAATAAACAAGACAAACGTTAAACAAATCATTAAAGAAATTCAACAATCAATGTTCGTAGTTTTCGTTCCATATGCACAAATAACATGGTGTTGTTGTTGCACTGAACGCCAAATAAACCATGCTGGTTTTCTTAAGTGACGTACAAATCTTCGTCGTGGCGGTTTTTCCGATCCTTCTTTGGTTTTCCCATTGCTTCTGGTCATGGAATCACACTTTTGATACCAAATATAAGAAATCAACTGAAGTAAACAGAACTTTTTCCTGCTATATCAAGAACACAATCTGTTGCAAAGTTGTGAAATAACATAATATGAAAGTCAGTGGTTTGACCCGGAAGTGATCTTCTGCAAGTTTGACATACAATATTCGGAAGTTGATGAAAACGACAAGGGCTTAAGGCATTTTGTAACCATCAAGTCCCATTTAGCTTTTAAAGGCAGACCAATATATACGCATGAAAAGCTAGATGGTAATTGATTGATGTTTAAAAATGGGATCATATATGAGTGTATATTTTTTAGTCACTGTAGTCATCTCAGGGCGGGTCTGATATAATATTTGGGGGCACAACATAATTATCTAGGTGTCTAAGATAATTATCTCGAGTCTGAGATAATTGACCTATAAAATCTAAGCAAGCATGACAGAAGCTATTTCATTGGTCAATTACCGGTATATCATGATCCAAGATAATTAGGTTGGACCCCGAGATAATTAGCAATAACCCTAGCTGAGTTGAGACACTATGTTGGAGCCAAAGTTCATTTTGAGGTAAAATATAATTATCTTGGGATCTGAGATATAATGTCAGACGCGAACATAATTATCTCTTGTCTGATGTAATACCTTGGGGTTCTGACATTAAAAAGGTTTTTCTGAGATGGTCCTTTCACGGTTCCATACTTACATGTTATTACACACAAAACTGTTTCATATAACTGATTGCTGTTCCAGTTTGAATATGTGGACAAAGCAACAAAAAACATAGGCCTATGATAATAAAAGTACATGTTGGGGGTGATAAATTGACATTGGAAGGAAAACTACAGCTACATATCAGGATTTTTCTGCTGTGTTGCAAAAGGCCCACTGGCAGCTTCTATATAATGAATACATTGAAAACAGCACTACTAACCTCAAACGTAAAGTGGGGCAGGCTTTATGAAACTGAAAGAACAGTTTCCAAAATTGCTGTCCTGAGGGCGTGGAAAATTTTTTACAAAAAAAAATATAAAATTTAATCCACATCCCTGGGTCAGTGTGATTATTTTAAATAAATATATTTTTATGGCTCGGGATGAGAAAAATGAAAAAAACAAAAAGGCTGAAAATAACACTTTCTGCAATAAGAGGTTGTAAGAGGTTTCCACCCAGTTTGCCCACAGAATTATAGATGACAGAATGTACAATGTCTTCAATCTGTTGTTAAACAAGTGTAGAATTCATCACTATAGCTGTACATTAAGCTCTTCTTTACTGGACAGGGGTTATTTAGAACTGAATGTAAGCTGATTAAGCATTGCAAAATGTGATATTTAAGTAGTTAAGCATCATATTAAGCTGCATTCTCTCTGCTATTTTAAGCGGTTTGGCTTCTATTCTGTTCACATCCTTATGTCAAAAAAAGTGACAGATGTGGACATATTTGTTGCCATGGAAACCTGAAATTTGTTCAGAATGATACCATTTTCAATAGGATTTAATTTAGCATTGTATTAAGCTGCATTCCAAATTTGAACTCTCTGTGTTAAGCGGTTTGGCTTCTATCCTGTCCATGTGGTCATGTAAAAAAAGTAACAGATCTGGACATATTTGTTGCCATGGAAACCTGCAATTTGATCCCATTTCCAATAGGAGTTTAGTTCAGCATCATATTTAGCTGCATTCCAAATTTGAAGTACTATTTTAAGCGGTTTGGCTTCTATCCTGTTCACGTGTTCATGTAAAAAAAAGTGACTGTTCACGTCGTCATGAGGGAAAGTTGGACCGACCGACAGAGTGAGTTATAATAGAGCTGCTCAGTTGCAGATAAAAACATATATTAGTGAAATACCCTTCAAGTAGGATGGTAAAACCGGTCATACAAATTGGCACAAAAGTAAAAACTTTGGACAATAGAAGAATGCTGCAAAGTGATTCGATGAGTTGTGGGTTCTATGGCAGTAAATCTGAAGCTCACTTTATCTTCGAGCCTAGTCACAATCATGCCCATGCATGTGTTTGTCATTGTTTGTTGCCAGTGACAGAGGTTTTTTTCCTAAATATACCAACTCTGCACCGTCATAATAGTAGATGGTCATGCATGTAAGTAGGGTATTCATACAATTCTGCTCCTAAAAGTTGTGGGGTTTTAAGTTTCATTTAAAAGCCAACAAACTGATGCAGTGGCTTTGGATTATGAATCTGAACAAATATGAAACGGTCCCCTGTAATTGGGCTTTTATTGTATAAGTATCCAATGTTATATGCGTGCTATAATGTTCTTCAGCAGTTGTATATATAAATTGCTTAAAACCAGACCTGCCCATGTCCTTTTCTGGTGTTTCGGTTTACCCACCCAGGGGTCCAATGAGCAGAAGACCCCAGCATCAACTTTGACAAAGTTTTGTAACAAAAACCTCAAATAAGACTTTTATACTTGATTTAATGATTTTATAGCCAAGAAAACATTTGGACTTGTTTTTATCAAAATGTCATTTTTGGACATACGATATTGTTTCAAGCTCTCCCCAACTGTATATGGCATGCATTTGTGTACATTGTTTTTGGCAATGTCTGAAATTTGTAGATAATTAGAGATACAAGTTGTTTGAATCTGACGATCTGAATATGCGTGGATTTAGAGTAATTCTTTCAGACATTTTCACTGTAAAAAAGGCACAAGATTTCAGCACCCTTGTGCAATTATTTTATTTTTTTAAAGTCACGGTGGTCATTCCACAAGATTACAAATTCTCAAAACAACAGGAGTCATGATGTGATTACTCCATTCCTCTTTTGTCATAGTTTGTGTGATTTAGTCTTTGTCAAGGAAGGATTGTTTGTTTGTTAATGGGTTTCAACCTCATACTCAAAGGTTATTGACTGGTGACAACTAATCGACGTAATTGTCAATTTCACATTGTTCCTTGCTTAAATTGGGTGAAAAACCAGAAGGAAACCTCATAAAAAACACCCTGTGATTGCTGGATCAATGACTCACTCATATCATGATGGTCGACTGGAGGATTGATCCAGTGGACAGCGACCTTGTTCAGGAAAGTGGAGATAGGCCTTACACTCGTCATGGATTGCAAGGAACTATCACAAGATATAATGAACAACACTGAGCAAAACATGGGGTTTGTTTGGTTGGGGCTCACCACCAAACTTAATGTTGTTTCACTCATATGAACACAACCAGACCAATAGATGAGGGTAACCATCCTTGACATCACTAGCAACAAAAATAGACAAGATTGGCCAATATCAAGGCACAACACAAAAACCAAGAAACTAAGCTTTAAAAAAACATAAAACTTTATTTTATTTCTAACATTTCTAAACAGTATGTTTAATGATAACAGAATGTAATAACAAAAGTAGTTTGTTGATGCAAAAAAAGCGATAGAGTTAAGTCACATCTGTTTTTTTTCTCGCCCGTTTACATATATCGGCGGGTATAATTCATATTACTCACATGTAGTTATCTAACATTATCTAAGATTGGTAAATGTGAGAAATACATAAAGTTTACTTTATTTCCAGGATAATGTCTGGTTTGAAAGCAGCACAAGATTGACCATCAAGAGTGAGAATATTCAACTGTTTAAACTATGTACATGAAATAAATTCAACAAAAAGCAGTTAAGACATTTATCAATGTTGGTCCCACATGTTAATATTTACATTAGGAATGAATTACAGACAAAAGTAAACATAACATAATATGATTATCTTGAAGAATCATTGAAGACATGTTTATGTTATAAGGTAACTAGTTTGATCATAATGAAATTAACACTGTTTAGAATTTTTGGATTTCATTTAATTATCCTCGAGGCACATCAGGTAACTAGCCCAAAAGTAATTAAGTGGTCTGCAAGCCTACACAGGTAACGTATAAATTTTAGAGTTTAAATTACTTTTTGCAAATGGAGCCTCCTTATGATGTAACTAACATAGGTGAGTTGATTATAAATAATGACCCAGGCTGGAGTTCTAAAGAAAATATATTTTGACTGATTTTTTTTGTTTTTGTGCTCAAGGATATTTTACTTATATGACAGCAATGAATGGCAACAGCAAAACCACACTTTAGTACAGAAATATAAAATATAGTGTTTTTGCTATTTTATTATCAAACTAATGTTCCTCCAGAGCTAAGTAAAGACATTATGAATATGACTGAAACTTTCTGCCTTTTATATGATCCATATAGCAAATGACGTGATCTAATATATGGTATATAATAGTTTGTTTGTTTGTTTGATTGGTGTCGTACTCAAGGGTATTCCACTTATATGATGACGGACACGAATACAGAACATCACAAACAAATCTGCTTCCCGTTACCCTTTAGCTCTGCGAACACCAGGGCAACAGAAAGCAATCTCTTTTATCTATCGTCTCTTACGATTGACAAGAGGAAGCCGAGGGAGAATTCTGCATGGCCATGGCCCATCCGCTCCCTAAGGGGGTTTTGAAATTCATGTAAAAGGAGATTAGTAAACTGGGTGCTTGGTTGGTCATATTGGAAAACAAAAGGAATTTATTTTTTAGACACTTTACCTGGTTCCCAATTGACACCCAGTGGATACAAAGTTGAAAGAGTTTGAATCCAATAAGCCTCTCTTTCTAAGCATTTCTGGTTGGTTTGTTCTTCAGAGGGAAGAAACCTATATATATTTATATATATATATATAAAACCGCAAATAATGGGTCTGAGGGGTGAGATTGAAGGGGGTAATCTGTCCTAGTCACCTAAGCACAGACAAATCCTTTTCTTAAAGTCTCTATCAAGGCCACCATAATGGTTAATTATTGACAGATTGTTACTTACTTTCAGGATTGAGCCATATCCTTGTCAAACAGTTTCCCAGGAGGTATGAAATAGCAATGTTCAGACAGCTGAGCCTAAAACAGCTTTATCCTCAAACACACTTGGAGCAAAATAACATTGCTAAACATGATGGCAGGTAAATAAATATTCAGGTTTGTGATGCGTGTCAACATGTATCTGAAATGTACTTACTGTCAACAGGAGCAATAATACAGTAGACTCAAAGGTGGTCTCAGCTTGCTGAAATCTTCAAATATAAACTCAGCTTTTTTTTCTCCGCCTTTAAATCAATATCCACAATCTGGGTCAACCCATTAAATAATAACTTTTCTGTTTATTCAAGTCACTTTATAAGTGTATATTGCTGACAAATTTTTTTCCCTGTGAGGCTGTTGTCTGTCTGGCCTACCATGTTATTTCCAACATTTTTTAAAATTCCTTTGTTTGTTAGATTGGGGTTTAACGTCATATTCAAGGGCATTTCACTTATATGACAATGGATTGTCCACTTCACACTGTTCCTTGACTTATTGCGGTGGAAAACCAAAGAAACTTCGTAAAGTAGGATATTAGCAAGTGCACATGCTACCACTTAGCCACAGGCATGGGCTTTAAATTAAAACTGTTGGGAAATACCTGATGGTATCATGAACATGCATGGCAGGTGTCTGTTTCTTAAAACAAATAGAATTGAAGTGTTCAATAGAACCTGGTGGAGTTATAAATGAAAGTAAGAGGCTAGTTACCTATACTTTACCACAAGATAGTTACAGCTAGCTAAATTCCCTTTATCCTGTGTTTTCGTGTATGTTTTTATGGACTGGAACCTCATGTAGCTAGGCTCATTCCAGATGAGCTTATCCAAAACAAGAACTGTACTCTATGTTTTGTTAAATAAACTTGATTATTGAGTGGTTTTATGAAAATGAACAAAGAAAACAAGAGAAAAGCAAGAAATTGCTAAACAATATGTCCCCAACCCCCGCCCCCAGTCCATCCAAAGACACACATAACTACATGCAGTACACCACAAATTTATCTAATGAGGGAAACTTCACTGTGTGTTGTCTGAACAAAATATGTGTTCAGTCTGAACAAACAATGTGTTTAGCATAAACACAATGTGTGCTGAAATCATTTTGATCATGCTACAGCCCGAACACACTGTGTACTTAAATCGTTAGGTTGGTTGTTTTGATGTACTGTACACTATTTTTTCTACTTTGCAAGTTTCAAAAATCTAAGTGAAAAAGTAGATGGCAGATGAGGCCAGGCTAATTTGCAACAATCTATGCAGAAATTTGCACAATTCTGTGATTTTGTCTACGTTTCTACGTTGCATATCTGCGTATATAGAAGAATACACTATGCAAATTTCAAAAGCTCAACTGAAAAAGTAACGAAGATACAGTCTGGACAAGCTTACCTGACATACGGAGAGGAAAAAGTAAAACCTCCCCTCTTACTAGAGGAGGGCCTAATAACATGTAACACTACTTTGTCACTTTTTGCTGTATATTGATTGTAAAATGCTTTCAAAGAATGACTTACATCATTGTCAGGTTCACCATAGAATCTGAAGTTATTAATTCTTTACTGTTTTTAGATGTTTTGGTAACTACATGTAAAAATGAAACGTGTATAGAAACTGTGATATTTCAGAAACCAACAAATATTAGAGTATACACTAAATGGTTGAGTTTTATCCCCAAAACTCACAAAGTAAATCTTATTACCTCCCTTTTGTCCCAAAAACGGAAACTCTGCAGTAGCCACATTTCACAGAGAATTCCACCCCATTTAATGTATTCTTAGGCAAAAGGAATTATTTACCTTATATTATCGACAACTTCATCAAACGATTTTTAGACAAACGTTGCACTAATCAACCTAAAAAAAAGTTACATGCAGATCCCGTTTCTCAAACAGAAGATAAAACAGTTTTCATAGAACATACCCTATTTAGGTCCATTATCTAAACATATTGAACATGAATTGAAAAGTCTAAATAAACTGATTCCATCATGCAAAATTATTCTCATTCATAGATCTGCACGCTACATTGGATCTTTCTTTTCATTTTAAGATGGTGACCTCTGATGTTGTTAAGAATATAAAGTGTTGTGAGTGTTCCTCTTCCTATATTGGAAAAACAACTTTTATCAAAGACTTGCTAAACACAGCATTTGTAGTTCAAATCATAAATTGTCAGCCTTTGGACAAAACTATCTACAAATCACAATCCAAATACATGTAGCCAAAAACAAACCAGACTTTAACAGCATGGTCACTTCAACCACATTCATTGTATCTGTTTAACACATGGTTGTCTAATAAATATTCCTAAGTCCCTGTATACTGTTTCACAATACCCCTGCTGATATTGTATTGTCACCCTATAGCTTATGACATAAACTCATGTAATAGAGTGATATTCTGGTCAGTTGCTCTATTATGTTTTACTCCAACAGTTTTGTTACCTATTATCCTCTAATGTTAGACATAAACCTTGTAATATTGTTCACTCTACATGTTTTGACTGTTGCTTTAGTATGCTAAACAATGTTTTGACTGTTGCTTTAGTATGCTTAACAACCCAACTCTCACTTTGCATATCTTTTCATCTGTATTGCATGTGTTGTTGTCACAATCCCTATATAAAGGATGAGCTTATAACCCTCTTTGAAAATGCCATATACCTGATGATGAAATAGGCCCTTGACATTGGTCATAGTGGTGATGTTAAGACCTCTTTAGTCATCTTGACACCCGTTCAAAACCCTTGATGCCTGTGGTGGTTCAGGTTTTGACTCTGTGTCAAAATAACAAGACCACTATGACCTATAGCTCAGAATTCATAGCCAGATGTTTATCCATTCCTTACAATTTCATTGTTTTCAGAGACAGACCTAAGCTATAAATGTTACACAAAAAATGTTTTCTTCCAGACATGTTATTTCCCTGCTGTTTTATCACCAAGGAACAGCTTATCCTTCCCATCAGCCCAGGCAGATATTAATACTGATGGTCTTATAGCAGTTATAGTTTGAAGAATACAGAGGGCATCATTTTTGTTTTTTTATTTCTATGATTTAGATTTTTGATTGCAATCAAATGGTGTTATGCATATGAGCAACAGGTAATTATAATCCAGAATAGCTATAAAGGTGTTCGCAGAGCTTAAAGGTAATGGGAAGCAGATGTGTTTGTGATGTTCTGTATTTGTGTCCGTCGTCATATAAGTGAAATACTCTTGAGTACGACGTTAACCACCAATAAAACAAACAAAACAAACATAAAATAAAGATCAATATGAGAACCAGAGGACGGTAAGACATTTTGCTTAGGAGCCCAACAAATATACAGGTACTTTTTGGGATAGAAACCTGGAGAAAAATTCTTTAACATTTGATGCCTCTTATATGACAGAGCCTTGCATC
>JARFOD010042826.1:0-10192 GCA_031763545.1 Mopalia muscosa | reverse complement strand
CGCCTCTTACGATCGACCGAGGAAGCCGAGGGAGTATTCTGCAGGGCCATGGCCCACCCGCTCCCTCACGGGGCGGACTACTTAAGAAACATGTTTTTAAATTGCCATAAAAACATTCGGGGCAGGGGGTTTTGACCTGATGCGACAGTGCCTGAGAAACTATTGATTAATTTGTTATGGCCTAATATAAACCCTGTTAAATAGATTTCAGAATTCATATTAATACAGATTAGCAGCCTTACTAATTCATACATTTACCACAGCATATGCAAGATCGATAAGGAGCTGAAACTTTGACGGGCACATCGGAAACTTAAAGATGTGTTTGGTGATTTACGCCGTGCTTAAGGGTATTTCCCTTATGTGACTGCGATGTATTCCAACAATTATTGACACTAGCACAACCAAGATGTTAAGCTTTTCCATAATGAAATCCAGTAAAGTTCATTTTCCTCCAATGTGAAGACTGGCCTTAGAGGGCAAAATTGAAAGAAAACTTAAAGATACTAACCTCCTCCTCCAGATCCGTATGAACTACCTGTTAAACATAGAAAAAGTTGGGATTAGAAAAATTTCTATGAAATAATTTCATAACACAGCATATGCATGATCAACGAGCTTAGTACCTGTGAGGGGCACAGCGAGATAACCTAACTATTGATCCACAGTCCCAAAAATAAACATCGTACACTCCGGGTATTTCACAACTGAATGTCCACTACACCTTGCCTAATTACAGTGGGAAACTTGGAAGAAATCTAATAACAAAAAAAAAACACCCCTGCAATTGCAGGAGCCATATCTTGGGACTCCCTGATGGTCATATGATCACATGCTTAAGGTTATTTCGCTTATATAATGGCTGTGTATTCCAACAATAAGTGACCCTAGCACAACCCAGGTGTGAAGCATTTCAATAATGTTGAAAGATAATTTTCCTCCAGTGCTAAGTAAAGACAGCATTTCCACTCTTCACGGTAAATCTAGGTAGAATTAGTAAGCACACACAACATTAAGGCACACTAGAAAGAGATAGTTCGATTGGGGTTTAACGTCATACTAAAGGGTATTTCAACCTTTACGACAACAGATTTCTCTTTTCACCGTGTCTTGCCTAATAAGTGGAAAACCATTAAGAAACCTCATCAAACCAACCCCCGCGATTGTCGGGGCCACATGATGTGACTCACTCATGAACCTGAGGGTCAACCGACTGACTCGATCCTGAGAACAGCACAGCGAAGTCGCCAACCACTAAGCCACAGGCCCCATTAGAAAGAGAAATTTAAAGGATACTAACCACCACCTCCTCCTCCTCCAGATCCATATGAACTACCTGTAAAACACAGAAAAGTTGGGATTAGAAAAATTTCGATGAGCTAGTTAAAACCTTATTAAGCTACATTATAGCATCAGTAACAGTGATTATCTAATAAAAAGTGAAACTGAATCAGTTTCCAAATTAAAACCTCCCAAAAAACATTTCTGTATAGAAACCGCTTACATTTTAAATGCCTGAATTGTTCACCGTTTTACTGATCCAAAAGGTAGCCACATAAGGCACAATATTAGACAAAAACAATCAGCACAGTAGTGCTGTGGCCACATAATGTTGCGACGTTGACATATGTTACATAAAAATTACAAAAAGTAACCGGTTTTAACAAAAAATCTTATAGTATATTAATATGTATTCTACTATGTTACTTCGCATAAGTTCTAACCCTGGGAAGAGAACCGTGTGCAAGGTTCTTAAAGCGTTTTACCCTTCATAAGTACAAACATGCACTGGAGTTGTCTAAAACCAACCTGCGGCTAAATTATATTGCACTTTATAGCTTAAAAAGGTTTTATCAATCATGAAACCATTGTATTGACGGCCTGAAATCCGGTGATCTTGGCCCTGTAAAGTTTCTAACCAAGAAAAGAATTCTGGGAGACTGCATCGATGAAAACCTTTCTTATAACCTTAAACTTTAGTTAAAGTCGTAATGCTCAGCATTAGGGCCTAAATGGAATAGTATTAAATCCTTGTAAATTCTAATACAGCATTTTGCAATGGCATAAACAATTTGCCAGGACAATTTTCTAAATATGTGTTAAGCTGACAAAATCAGTTTCATCTCTTTTTTCCCCCCCATCTTTTTGTTTTCTAAATGCATTTTTAAGAAAAGCCTTTATAGAAAAACTTTACCTAACCCGTGAATGTTAAATTGGTTGTATTGGGACAACTCTTACTTGATTAAATAAAGATTACGGACGACAAGTAGCTGAAGGAATGTCTTCCTCGATTATAATTTGTGTATGAACAAAAGCTGTCCCAGGTAACTTTTCTACCAGAGTGGACTATAAAACACCTTTAATAGAGAGGTAAATCAAAAGGGTATCCTCGTTACCTCTCGCACCAATGTTTGCAGCAGTCACACACATTCATGGCTATGGCAAGCATATTTTGTAGTTATTCATACCAAATCTCTACATGTACAAGTGGTCCAGACTTGGCTCCCAGACCATACATTTGTTCAGGATTTGTTCAGGATTTGTTAAGTATCCTTAATCTATACATTTTTCCAGGAAAATCAAAATGTATCAACAAAATGAAGAGCAAAAAAAAAACACTATCTTCTTTATGACCAACCAGTGTATATTAAATAGTCGTTTTGTATATTATAGATTTGATTAGATATCATGACCAACCTGCTGTAAGACTGGACACTGTCGATTCCTCATGACCAACCACTACTATGATACAAAAAGACTAAACTATCATATGACATTTTGTTATTACCTATGTAGGTCCTTTGCTTTATAAAATTTTTGAAAAAATGCCATTTTTCATCCACTACTATTGCGGGGAGTTGAAAAATAGTTTAAATGCATTGTCATTTTGTGAACCTCTTTAATCTTGAAAAATGAGTTACTCTAGAGGTCATTTCCATTTTGTGACAGACCCCTAAAGTATGGCAAGAAAATAATGTCAGTCTTAATACCATTGGATGTTAAAAAAAAAAAAAAAAAAAAGTTTTAAAATTTTTTGTATGCCATACAGCATTTTGTAAAAAATCTCTACATTTTAACCGTAACTCACATACCATTTCACATGTGTTGACCAACCCCTAACATTATATGGAAAGATTTTAAAATATTATACCATTTGGTCAAAATCACTCAATGGTGTAACTTAACACTTGCTTGTTTGTTTGTTTGATTGGTGTTTAACGTCGTACTCAAGGGTATTTCACTTATATGATGGACACAAATACAGAACATCACGAACAGATCTGCTTCCTGTTACCCTTTAGTTCTGCGAACACCAGGGCAACAGAAAGCAACCTCTTTTCGCCTCTTACGATCGACTGAGGAAGCCGAGGGAGTATTCTGCAGGGCCATGGCCCACCCGCTCCCTCACGGGACTTGCAGGTTGCCCCTGGTTAAAAAAAAATTATATATTTTGGGCAAGTTACATCTGGATTTCAGTCGCCCTGAAGGGCAAGTGAATTCCGTGTGGGTATTGATACATAAAGTCGACTAAGTACATTTTAACCAGTTAAACTGTATTTTCAAATAAAATTGCCCTAGAAAGATACAGCACCTGTTACTAACATTAAATTCTCACAATGCCTTTTTACAAGGAACACTTTGATGTCAGAATCAACGTTTATTGTCAACCTATATAGTATTGTAGACAAATGGCGTTTTGTGAGCTCTTAACTTTACAAGCACGCATTTAAATTATTGGATGCCATATAGCATTTTGGGACATCCAAAACTTTTGTCTTGACCGAAAACAGAGTATCCTTTTGTGACCTTTATTTAACCGTAAACTTTTATAATAATGTTCACACTGAATGGCATTTGGTAACAGCACATAACTTCAAATGGGAAGACTTAAAAAATTCAACTGTTTATAACAAAGCATTCTGTAAAGACCAATAATCGCTGTTCTTTGGATGCCCGATGGCATTTTTTGACAACCTTCTTAATTTGCATTGTTTACGCTTTTTTAATGACCTAAAAGTACTCTAAGGACCCCAATATAAATATAAAAACCAGAAATATAACGAGAATATAAGTTAAAGTAGAGGCTGATGAGCTGTCTACTACCACTTACCACCCTTGTTGTAACCTCCTGATCTGCCGCCGCTGAAATTACACAAACACTGATTAGTAAGCACAGCCAACAATACAAGAGGATCGAAATCCACTGTACTGTGAGCTGGCTTGCTAATCTGAAGCCAGCTTCAAACTGGATTTCTGTTGTCTTCGCCAGTCTTCCATATGGTTTTCACTTTAGCAGTCAACCACTTTTGTTTTGGAGTTTATCTTTGGTACACATCGTACACCACACGGTTTTATTTTCGCTTTTGACATTTTCCCTATAATATCCCGGAAAACTGGGAGGATTACATTTCACTCCCTCTGATGACTTTCATATTTGTTATACCTTTATTTCTACAACCTACAGTGGCTCTGGTTAAATCAAACACAATCATAGCATAAAGCTACATATATTAAGATACAACAGTTGCACCAATATAACACCAATACACAAAACAATAACAATACAGTTGGTCCACGCAAATATTTCACTTGTAGTCTAAATTTTTATAAACCCTTTATCCACTGCTTAGCCCTGAAATTGAAGGTTGGGTGCTATTGGACAGAGGCTGGACATCAAACACACTGTAATTCACAGCAGCCCTAGTGGTTTATTCAGCTTAACCACCAATAATATTGGATACAATTTTATTAGATTGCAGTATCTTTGGGAAGCTAAAAAATTTGTCCGCATTTTGCCAGAGTTTAAGGGAAAAATCCACTTTTTCACATCACATCTTTGATGGTTCAGAAAAAGCAAATCTGACACATGTAGGACTGTATATCATTTAAGTAGGACACATACTTTCTTGAATAGTTTGATTGGGGTTTACAACCATACTAAAGGTTACTTTCATTTACATAAAAGTAAATAAGCCCAATAAGTGATGGAAATTAAATTAATGTTAACATAGCCTTTTCACACTAGCCATAAAGGTGTCACCTGTCACTTGACTTTACAACTGGATGTTGACGCAGGTCCAAGGAAGCTTATCTCGTGAGATCTCGTGTGGCCGGTTGACAAGGACGCTAAACTAAAAAGCGGCAGTCGTGAGATTTAGTATCATGTAGATATGTTAGTTGTAGGTTGAGTAAACAAACTTTGAGTTTAAACAGTTGTTCAGTTCAGTTATTAATACAAAAATTACAAGTAAATAATTATTCTATTTCAGCAACCTAGACCAGTTATCCAATCCAGCTTGTCGGAGAATCCATAGGCTGTTCACAAGCATCGACTTCATTAATAAATCCTTACAGGAGATATGTAGTGACCATGAGGCATTTTTATGACTAGCATCATTCAAAACAGACGATTGAAGATTCAGGCACTCCTTTACTTCATGTTACAGGCCAGAAATCAAGAAATCTCGATTCCAATTTATACAGAAACAGGGTTTCATTTTTCTGTTTCCATAACTTTCCCATGTTTAATTTGACTAAGACCAGTGGTCTCAAAATGGCTTCTTTGGTGTCTCAAAGACACGGACACCCTTCTGCTTAACAGTACATTTCTGCATGTAAAACACTTACTACCCTGAATTACAGGGTAGGTTTACAGACATAATGAAATGGTTTGTTTGGTGATGAACCTGTTTTTCTTCTTTCGTTACTGAAGATCGATTTCCAAAGTCTTACTCTGCCTGAATTAAACACTGTAGAATTCCTCCTAAAAATTCCCCGCCCGAGACTCCGATAATATAAGGAGGCTATGCTGGGGCGTTAGGCTTCACTGAAGGTCATTTCACCAACATATCACACCAGGGGAACGGCAACATGCTGTGCTCCTGGGTATCTTCCTTATATGACAGTGGTGTAAGATTAATTGATACTGGCACAACAGAATGTAGGTTTTGACACACTGGAAAATATTTCTTTACTGTAGTAAACAAAGCATTGTTCTAAGCCAGACCCCTTTAACATCACCTGTCGTTTAGTTTAATTGGGGGTACAGTTATTTCAATCGTTAAGAATGCTATGTCCTAGGGGTGAATGAAAGCATCCCAATACCACGGGCAGATAGACTACAAATCATAATATGTAAAAACGAAGACATAAAAATGTGTAAAAAGCTTTCAAATCAGCTTCCTTCTCTAGTAAGCGCACCAGGTCAAAAGAAACTCCAACCAATGGCAAAAGATTTTGGAGTAATAACTAAAAATATTAACTACAATTGGCATTAGAAAAATCTTAAAATAAGCACATTACAATTCATTTCGTGAGGATTACTTTAACAGAAGAAGGTAAAGTAAAAAATATATTTTAAAACGTAACAAAAGTTAGAATACAACCTACTTACAGGGCATGTGTACTATTGATTACCATGCAATACATTTGGTACTGTATGTTAGTGTTGATTAGTTTCATTGTAATATATTTAAGACCTTGTAATAGAGGTCTCCTATGTACTATACAAATAAAAACAAATTTGCACCCTTATGTCTTTACAGCTAAAAACCAGCTTGGCACTCAATATAGTTATACATATTCGAGTCCAGATTATCCTTGACAAGTATAGCAGCATTTTTATGCAGAACACTTTCCTATTAAACTACGCTTCCAGGAATACAATAATGATAAAGAACTCAGTTTTGTTGACCAGAGCGATTATGGAGAATAAGTATAAACACATTGTCTTCACACCAACACCTTGGAGTTGACGTAAACACTTAATTATAAATTATTAACACCACCGTTTGTTGAACCAGAGCCACTGATGTTTAGACCTAGCTGCAATAGCATCCAACTGGGTTATTTTTACTAACTCCAGTTTTAGGACCACATAACCCAGTATTACAAGGAGTGGTCTACCCATATAATGAAAACTGTACCACGCTTCAAAAATTTGTCTTTTATAGGTTTACTTTTTTCTCATAGTTATATGAATGGATGAAGGGTCGATAACACATATTACGAGCTGAACCTGTTAGAAAAGTACTCAAAAAACAGAACACATTGGTTTAATACAGAATTGCTGTTGTAATACTCAAACACCTCAAATACCCTTTATTTCCATTCTGTGTGTAATTTCTCTGGATTGACCAAATTGTACAGCTAACTGTTGTGTACCTCAAATTATACCAGTAACAATTTTTTTTTTTTTTATATACCTTTTACCGATCATATCAGTATGACACCAGTTTAACACACCTATGTGAGAATTGCTTTTGGTGACATTTGTTCAAATCACGCACCTGAATTCTATTTGGTAATAACCCTTTAACTTGTATCCTTTCTGCACAAGTGTAAACCGTTTGTTCTCAATGTAATGTTATAATTACAATCCCACAATTCTGTTTTTACCCATTTTTTTTCTTTCATTTTCACCAGTTTCAGTTTTGTTTATATCTTTCATACATTCCACACTTCAAAGCCTTTACCCAAAATCATACAATTTGTTTGGGTTTGTTTTGTTTGATTGGAGTTTAACGTCGTATTCAAGGGTATTTCACTTATATGACGACATGCCAGCCCAATGGGTGAATTAAACCACCCTCGACACCACTGGCAACGAACAAAGACAGGACAGAACGAATACAGGACGACAACAGGATGCCATTCAGACCCCACAAAACAGATCGACTTCCTGTTCCCCTTTTTGCTCTGAGAGCACCAGGGCAACATGAAGCTCCCTTTAACCGCCTGCCAATTTGTTTGGGGTTTGGTGGCTACTCAACAGGATGTATGCAAGAAATAAGTAACTCACCCATAACCATTTCCTCCTGAGCGACCTGAAAAGAAAAATTAATTATAAATAAACCTAAAATAATATACCATCTTGTATGTATCAATTATAAAAAAAAATAATTTACAGGAATGCAATTAGATGAATAAATTTTGTAAGCTGAAAGTTCTGTTACGCTCTAGACTGGCCAGCCCAAGGGTTGGAGGTAACCACCCTGGAATCCACTTACAATGCACAATTAAAAGACAATCACAAAACTGAATAAAAAAACATCATGGATAAGAAGGGCTTCGTGTTGCTCAATACCAATTCAACATTCTTCTAATTGTAGTTAAATATCAGCCACTTTTCCATAACTGGTTGGATTTTTTATTTTTAGCTCTACTAGATTAGGTACCCTAAAAAATTAAGTCCGATTTTAAAAAAAATATTTTTACTAGCGTAAGCGTATGGACTGTTAACTTGGTCATACCTCCAGATCCATAATCTGATCCGTCACCATAGCTGCCACTATCGCCACCTTGACCACCATAACCAGATTGAGGTGGACCGCCACTTCCACCGTAACCACCTGACTGAGAACTTCCATAACTGCTGGGCTGAGACTGTTGTGCTGGCTGGCCATAACTTTGTTGGCTGTAAGAGGCGGCTGTGGTTTGTCCAGTTTGACCATAACCTGAAGTGAGAAACAATGTAAGGGACATGAGCATTTTAATCTAATCTGAGGCTGTCCTGTGATTTTGCTGATTAAGGCAACCAACTATCTGGAAAGGAAAACAATTCAAAGGAACTGTAAATTTACATGCGGACGCAAAGATACACCTTATTTACCTGTAATGCTAGAGGGCATGTTTAAATATGTCAAATCAAATTGTTAAGAGCCTTCTGAGGAATATCCGTCTAGAAGAACTACCTATATAGGATTATTTCAACTGGTGTGATTTCAGCTCTGGACTCTAAAATTTGACTTAAGATGTTAATATTATCCTGTTAATCTTCTCTGTATCCTAGGATCACAAGAGGAAAGATCTCGTCTATAAATTGAAATGTTATAAAGCCTGGAGTACTTAGTACTGCTCCAGATACCAACCCTGGCTATAGGCGTCTGTGGACTGGGAATAACCTTGTTGACCATATTGTCCATATGTCTGCTGAGAGGATGCAGGAGCTGGCGAAAGATTCATACAGAAAAGCAGATTAGTACAATTTTGCAGAGTTTGGCCAGGGGAAAGAAAAAAACTCGCCAATTGATTGTTTAAACAATTTCAAAAGGACGCAGCTGGAAAATGGACAATCTTATGGGACTTCCTTCTCTTATGAATCTCCCCTTATCAGGTGATCAGAAAAGGTTTATTATGTGCATTTAAATTGCATCATATTACATTTACTACACAAAAGAAAATAATTAAATATCAAAAGTAGGGACTACAGTTTTTTCTTCGAGGATTTGGCGATTAGTTAAGCAACCAGGCCAGACTCTGACAGGAATGCTTACCTGTTTGAGCATATGAGGTTTGGTCGTAGGAAGCTTGTTGAGTGGCTTGAGGGGTTGCTTGTGTGTATCCGGTCTGTCCATAACTGTAACTCTGACCATAAGCTGGTGTAGCTGCAGCAGGCTACAGAAAAAAATATATATCAAAATTAACACGGAAGTCCAGTGAACATGTGATTAAAACAAATGAAACTCTTTCTGTACAATTTTTACCTTGAATTTTATTCCGGATGTGATAAAAAAATCATCCATACAACTTAGAAACATCCACATATGTTGCTTAATGTTGACGACTTAATCGAAGAGTTATATATTTTTAGGCGAAGTAAAAATGCTAAGATAGCTCCCACCTACTGCCTGCTAGACAAGATTTAACACATTAGGGTTGTAATACAGGACAGATTTACTATTTTTGATTTTTCATTTGTTTGATTAGGGTTTAACACCATACAGACCATATTTGTAGAAATACTTATAAATTGGGGTGGAATGATTGGAGGATCATCCTGTGTTTTAATTCGGTAAAATCCCATGTCAAAATCTGTAAAGTTAAACCAGTATAGCCTTCAAAAGACTCAGAAGAAAAATCTAAAAATGAACAGATTTACAATGTAACCAACCTGTTGTCCATAAGTAGCTGCCTGCTGTGTGTATGCGGAATTGTCTGTGGCACCATAACTGGAGTAATTGTACCTGAAAGATGAAATTGTTCAGTTACTTTAAAAACCTGTTTTCTCTCAAGCCTACAAAGACTAAAGCTCTCTTTTAGTGGTTGCATGGAAGTTATTGTTTCATTATTAATCGCTATTAAACACTTCATATAGGTGTACAGTAACACTACACTACAAGAGATCCATGAATGGATCTTGACGCCCACACTGTTAAGATAGTTTGAAGAGAAGAGTCTAAGAGGGGACAGA
>JARFOD010042825.1:0-23575 GCA_031763545.1 Mopalia muscosa | reverse complement strand
TTGCTTTCTGTTGCCCTGGTGTTCTCAGAGCTAAAGGGTAACGGGAAGCAGATTTGTTTGTGATGTTCTGTATTTTGGTCTGTCGTCATATAAGTGAAATACCCTTGAATACGACGTTAAACACCAATCAAACAAACAAACAAATCCATGGTGGTGTGTTGCTGTAAATATACCCGATCCACATTATGGTTTAAACTCCATTAAATTAAGACACATTGGGAATGATTGATTGGTTAGTTTCACACGCCGTGCTCAAGTGTATCTCCCAATATACACGGAGGTGTATTCCACCAACCAGATTGACAACCATCCATTAGTAGCGGTGGGTTGGAATGGTAATCCCCCACCTCCAAGTGTTAAGTAGAAACGGCACCTCGAACATGACCGTATTCAGAGGGTCGGAAAACAGCATAAGACGACGTATAATATATGCGACAAACACAGCTAGTCATGACGTTGACAATGTTTTAAAATTTATTTGAAATCCCCAATAATATATACCTGTTCCTTATCAGCAAGCGTTACTACACCCTTCATTTCCAAAACAGTTAATGCTGCGAAAGGTTATGCATATGTTCGTTTCATGGATATTTTCAAATGCATTTTTAAGGCTATTCAAAAGCACGACAAGGCTAATATTTGAATTCTCATATAGTATTGGACTTTCTATCTTCCAAAGATGAAACTTTTTTCTGCAGTCTATGTGATCGTTTGCTGCTGTCTTTGATTTAGATGTTCAGACTTCATGCTTCGTGAAGATTTGCGCCAAAAGCCATGTGTAACAGACACATTTCTGTGCTGAGTATGTGTGTGGTAGTTCAGTTAGATCAAGGTATTACAATAGAATGTATCGAATAAGCCTCTAGTTTTGCCCCAGACAGACACCCGTCTTCCGTGGTTTGTAGAGGGGTAGTATTAGAACAGAATTTAGATTTAATGAAGTCTTTCATGTTTAATTAGTTAGTATATTGGTTTTCTTGGTGTTGAATAGAGAAGGTCATTACTTCCAGACAATGAGCCACCAGATAGTCATCTATTCCTAGAGGGGTTTCTTGCTGCCGATCCCTGTTCCCAAGCCATCAGTGTCAGATAAAGATGATGGCTTGCGTTTGAGCAGGGATTGCCAGTGTGAAAATAAACTTCATTCATTTAATCACCATGGACACATCTCCACTGATTTCTCATCAACGTTTAACTTGTTTCGGTATTGTGAGGCTGAAAAAGAAATGAAAAAAAGTTCGCAAAACCTGACTTAACTAGATCAAGGATAACCATTACGAAAACGCCAAACCTGCTACAGAAAGGCCCATCTGTTTCAAATCAATAACTGTCGTCTTTAATGTTATCAGTCCGCCTGCATCGGAGCCATGTGCATGTGGAATTTTACACATATATACATAAAAATGATACCAATACCTTCATTAGAACAATGAACCCGAATTGAAGTCCTAAATAAGCAAGTATTTTTATTTTAGAAAGAACTGTTTTGGCAGTGGTACGTTTGTTACTAAATGTTTGCACATATGATATATACAATGTACATGTATATAGTACGGCCATAAATTAAAGATATGTACATGATGATTATTTAGCAATTCCGTTTCATTTGGTGAAGAATTCTCCACTGTCCGAGAATTACATTCAGTTGAGCGAACCAGTAGGCGAAATAATGTAGCTCTTCTTGGTGGACATGTGTGGCAGTTAATTGATTTCACAGCAGTATTGTGCTGTCCGGAATGAGCTCTTTGGGACGTCTTAGTGATGACCACTGCTACGGACACCGGGCATTAATCATGCTTTGGTGGCCCCATAAACTCAACCCAGTAGCTAATCCCTCCAAGAACCTCTAGAGTTGAAGAGAGAACTGATGAAACTTTAATACAGACGGGAAAGCTGTTTAGAATAAGGAATTTCTATGTGGCTCAATTCTCACAGCAACTGCTTTGTTTGACATTATTGTTCATGTCTCAATATCCCTTGACGCTACCATTAGATATTGACCAAAATTCCATTAGAAAGAGCATTTAGTATGAGTAAAAAGCACATTTTGGAGGATTGGGTCATATTATTTAGTTTGATATTTCAATATATTTCAATTGAGAGGCCAAATGTAACAGCCTTCTTAAGAATACGACCCGACTATTGTTGTGTGTTGGTGTTGATGTAGCTTGCAGTCTTAATTGTAGAATCAAAAGTAGTGTAGAAATATCTGTGGCTATTGGGTTCAATGCAGCCATTAATTATGGCAATAAGTTTGATTGTGGAAATTTTATTGCTTACTGGATTACGGGCTTATTGGATTCTCTGTGACCATGTGTCTCTATAGAGATGGTTTATTCTAGCATACCGACGCCAGTCTCTCCCTAACTCTGTGATCTGTGCAATATTGGTCTGTTCTTATGGAAATTGAACAATCCATTGCACATCAAGTGCTGAGAGCTATGATTAAGGAGGGCTGTACATTTGTCTCGCTAATTACACATAGAAGCCTTTCAGGATTAAGCAGACTGGCAAAACTGGGACAAAATATCACCATGTATTAGATGAGGAATTTTTTATGTTCAATAATACAAGGTGATCAATCTATTTGTGGGCTGAGGTCTCGCATATAGCCGATTTAAAGAGTGTAAAGCCCGTTAATCATTGTCCAAACCATGTTAGGTGGACAAGGCAGGAAGACTGGTGTCTGTACGCCAGACTATTTTACACAAATGCCATCAAAAACACATAAATTTTTCACACATCTACCTGGAGACAATAACAGATTGTTTCAGTTCGCACTGAACACGAAGCAAATGTAAAACGAGCTGTCAGTCACACGTGTTGCTGAGTCTATTTGCCTGCACATTTATTGTGCCTGATCCTAGTTTCGTCGCTATTTGTATAGTGTATATTCTCTTTTGTACTAAACAGTACGCCCTGTCTTTAGCAATATAGTATTTGGTACAAACATTGTCTGTATCTAAAAAAACATAGAAGTATAAAAAAAATTGTGAACTTGTCTTCCAAGATTGAAATAAACTAGTTAATCATTTGAGTAACAGGTCTGCCTATCTGTATGAAAACTGATTCCGGTTTTGTACCACCATGTCGCTTTGTAAACGGATCACGGATTGTATAATATATTAGGGTACTATACTTGTGTTACAGCTAATCTGTCGCCTTGTTGAATTGGACACCATTGGTAAGCATCGGGGGCCATATCCATTTACATTAACAGAACGCCAGTCCTCGTTATCATCAATCAACCTGTCACCAACTCAGACCAGAAACAAGGGCTTTTGTGCTGCAGGATTATAACAAAAAACACCGTGACAAATGATAAGAAATGAAAATGATGAACACAATCGCTTGTATTGTTTAAATAACATGAAAAAAAATGTTTCAAACAGATTCTTTAATGATGACTTTATTTGATAAATGTCAGCTAGGATAAACGTTGCAAGGGGGTTTTACTGCTAAAATGTGTTAAATTATTCGCATCAATGGCCTCTTCAGGTTTCCTAAATTGCACAAAACACATGTTCCCCCTTGCACAACTCTGAAGCATTAAATAAGCTAAGGTTGCGTGTGCGTATCACGTAGCAAGTTTTCCCCTTTTATCTGTCGTATAAATCAATAATAACCAAAGGCTAATCTCGTCGGTAAAATAGGAAGTAAATTATTAATATATAGTTCAATACTGCTTATATTTTCACAAGTCCCATTCTTTCACAATTTCATTCAGATGATTTTTTTAAAACAAGATGTGTACTAGGGCTTGCTAATGAAGCCTTGCTGTCACAACAACGAATTATGTGGCGCAATCAATTCTAAAATAGCCGCATATGCAAGTATTAGTTTTTGAAGACACCGAACGAACTACAGGGCGCTATGTCGGCACTCGTGTGTTAATATCAATCACTTCCTCAGGACAGATTCTTCAGAGATATGTCTCAGGAAACGCTCAAACGTTTGCGAACTAGTAACACACACACACACATGCAGCTGAATGTCATTAAGCCGCAACGTGCGTGGCACCTACGCAAAGTTGTGAACAACAGTCAACAAAGGACATATATTAGCAATGGCAGTCTATTGCTTCCTATTGGATGTTCATGCTACACTGTCAAAGACTACATGCTATTGAAATTCTCACAGGTGGTGAGAGTACTTACTTTTAAAATAAAACTAAAGTGTTTGTAGTTGTATTTTTGTAAAGACATTAGGTAAATTTCCAATCGGGTTTTTCTATTGAAAGCAATCAGTGGATTTCTAAATAAAAACCTAAATATTGGCAACAGTCTAAGGGTCGGCGACCCTCTGGCAAAGAGTGTTATGTTTCAAACATATTAGTGCTGCCATCGCACTGGAGGAACGGGAATTTACTACTTCGCTTATTATGGATGTTATTGCTGGTATTGCCGTCATCAAAGAACTTCATTTCAGCGCTAAAATCGATATGTGTCAGATTTTGTTTCTATCAAATTTCGTTTCTTTCAAATTTCTTACTTTGGTTGCATCGTCTACAATTTGTATCACTTTTCGAATTACTTCCACAGATTAAGCTTATTTGTAGCGAATAAAGCGAGTACATTTATCAGACGATAATAGCACTGTGTTATATCATTATCTGGCGTCATTTCTTACATTGTCTCCTTTGATACTTCACATTGTCTCGTTTGATAAAGTCTCTTGCCATATTTCTGTATCTATCATATTATTGAACTATAGTTTGTTGTACGTCTTTCAGTGTTAATAAGATATATCCATCTACAGTCATGTATCCGTTTGTCTTATATGTCTTACATCGTCTGTCATATTTAGTGAAATTCACTTACATGCATATCCCGTATAGTGCAGCATCCACGTTGTCTGTTGTAACGTCTGGTAGGTGTATAACACGGGCTTAAACAGTGTGAACTTAAGCGTTTACTTCATTTCTATGGGATCTATAATAGTTTATATATCCGCTTATATCAGCGGATAATCGCCGAATTGCTTTAAGTTTATAGCCTATGTCACAAGGTCCAAATAAGTTTAGACAATGCCTATATGAAAATATATAAATTGTTGGTTGGAGAAACTACAGTAATCATATACAACAATGCTATTATCAAAATGTTTATTAAAATGCGCATTTAAGCCTTCCTACATTTGGCATTAGGTGACATTTTAAGTTACCATAAGCCGTTCCTCGGGATTCGTTGTTAAACATGTGACCTTTGCCACTTTATTAGATTAAAGGATCTCTTTGTGTGTTCAGACTATAGAACATCCTTTTTTATATATTGTGAATTTATCCGGTTTTTGTTTGAAAGCTTGCCCTGAAAATGTAATTCCCTACGTTGCGTCGACAGATACATAATCTCTTCGCTGTTGTTTTATTTGTTTTGTACGATGCTTCGGCCTTATGAATTGATAACGGTGGCTTTAAAAAAGATTTTAATGCAAGCACGTTCTTCCATCACGTCTTATAGTTTATCTCCAGTTAAACCAGAGGGATTACTGTTACGTGATCGGATGCCTATACCGCATGACTAATGTTTAACTACAAATTATTTAAACAGGACTAGTCCTTATTATTTTCTTACTGGAAATCTACGATTAAACACTGCATACGTCACCGCGTATAAATATGGATTAAACAAACACAACTATATTCGGTGTAGGGGTTTTGAGTTTATTTAAAGATCTGCTGGGATCCCGTTATGTTGAGTAATTTAGTAGCTGAGAGGACATGGATGGACGGTACCCGGTGTCCGGAAACTTCCGTGTATTGGAGGGTATGGTGATCCGTAATTAACACACCGGGTCTCCAGAAACACCTGCCAGAGTTACCGCTGACCTTCATATCCGTCATTAATTGGCTCCTACACAATAACCACACCACACTTACTGATTGAGAAAACATGCCCAAAGGCATTGGTGAAACGAATCTTCCCTCAATCTGCTTAAGTTGAAAGATGAGGGCTCACTTGAGCGATAACTGACAAGCTGTCTGTTGGAGAACATCAATAATCTTCTGTTTAAAATGGGGCCCTATATTGTTGACAAAGACAACGTTGTTGCCATCGTCTGGTAGGTCAGGATTCCGACAATGTTTTAACTTTAGGAATGCTGGGGGAGATTCATTTTGCCACATTTACTTGACGGAACTAGTAAAGATACTTTTCCAGCGTGACGTTATGTTAAAAGTTGTGAATGTTAAAGAGCTCGAAAGCATTTCTGAACGTCATAATGACTAAATTTAAATTTACCTTGAGATACGAATAGGGGAAGTCTTTAGGCAGTCATATTTAGTGCTGATATTCTAATAGTCGTGTAGTTCATTTCCGAAATAGCATCAAAGTATACCACCGTTGAGATTAAACAGGGGGTTAGTGGTTAACAAAGCAATATATTTAGGTCCCTAGGCTAGCGACGATTTTCACGAACAATTAAACAGTACTCTCTTCACTCGATAGGGTACTTCCTGGAAGCCAGTTTCTTCGAGTGTCCTTGAGACAGTCATCTCCGCTTTAGTTTAACGTCTAGATGGTCAACAAGGCTCCCGGGATGCTAGCCAATTGGGCTAAGATAAACGACACATATGTATATCTTGCGATCCCCGCCAATTATACCATCGTTGGTGAATGTTTTGTCAATAGGGAACTTCTGACCAGTATTTGACCTTCGAGAATGACATGAGATTCCCAGCTTGACGTAAACTAGTGCATCCTGTTCCTTGGAAGAGGTGATGGTCAGTTTAGCCAAAGATTAATGTTCTAATAACCGAATGTTCTAGTCAGAATATTTCAAATATATCATTTGACCTATAGTGCCTCAACTCTATTTCCAACCCCATAACTATCTTATTTCTGTTCAATAAATTAAATGTGTATTCAAATGTAAGTAAACCGTATACTATACTATAATGCCAATCTTCGTTATCCTTATTCATTTTCTGCATTATTCGACTGCAAAGTGATTCAACTGTTGTCCATATGAGCAGGTCTACCCTCTATAAACATATGTGTCAACGAACCAGATAAATTGGAACGACATTTATGGAAACATTTATGGAATATTCGTTCTCTCATATAACATTAATGGCTGATCTGTCATGGTGGTAACGTCCGCAGACATTTTTGTCACGCTATCTTTGGTTTATCTATAGCACAGTCTACACACTTGAACCACAGATCGGTCGGAATTAAATAGTGCCTAGTTAAGGTCAATATATTATATGTTGATGTATACGTGTACTGGTGTTTGTACAGCCAATCAACCGCGTTTGTTCAATTAGGCAAACGCCATCATATGATTTTAACTACGAAAGTTCAATGGGCCAAAGCAAATGACTTGTATTGATGGGCCTGTTAATGTCAACAGTCTACTTGTGGAGCAGTTCAGCCATGACATCAGACGTTGTCAACCATAATATCAGTGACAGGAATCTGTCTCCCTGGAGAAATTAAAAATAAGGCAACATGACCGTCTGTATAGCAGCCATTAGATCACGTTTTTCTTGAACAGTCCTATAGTTATCACGTTATCGCAATTTACGGGATAGTTTCGAGTCAAACAAAAATTGTCCAGTTTTTATCTATACTAAATGTCAGCGATTTCCTTTTTTCAAAGCTAACCAAACTTGAGAAAATCGCTCAAAGTATATTTTATAAACGTATAGTGATCGCTACTTTTAAAAGATATACTGGATTTTTATTCATCAAATTCCATTACTAAAAGAAACTTTACTATTGATCAGTTGGCACCCTTTGTCACTCAAAACTTCGGCTTTCTTCTATTACACAAATTGATCATCTGTTTCAATCACATAAATATGATGGCCAATTCTGAAGCTTTAAAACATACATTGACATTGTGATGTATTTCAATGATTGCATTTGTTTTCTGGTGTTAAAAGTCTAACATATTCATTAACCAAGCATGTATGTCGAAATTAGTGTGCTGGAAAATCTTGGTAGAGCTGCGTAACCCAGTAGTGGTTGGCGAAATCAATTAACAACCTGGAATCGAATAGGTTACCTCAGATGTGATAGGGATGTGTAGTAAAGATACATACACACGCGGAACTGTAGTACTAGCTAAAATCGCGGCGGAAGTAACGGGGTTCATTAACTGCTGTGTTTTTTCGGGTACTTTCAACGTTGTATGATTGTATTTCGCATAATGCATCATACTAGTTATATAGTGTTTAATCAGAAGCACAGCATTATAAGCTATATTATGATATATAGATAAATGAAGAAAACAGTAAAATCAATTAACATGCAATGTTTTAAAATGATTTACTGTTGGATTTTTTGTTGATATTTAAGGAAAATCATGCTTCTCCGTGGTAGTATGGCTGTAATAATGCAGAGCCGCTCTGAGATGACAATACTTACTCCAGTTCTACTAGTAGTCTTCCAATAACGGAGAGGTAACTCAAGTGAATATTGCCGTATTAAATACTAGTATACCATGCTAATCTACCATGTACTTCCATTCTATTAAACATACATGTATCTAAACCAGTTTCATCACCCACATAAATAATGAGGCAAGCGGTTTCCCCACAAACAGTATAAACCAATCAACTATAGCCTATGGATTCTTTGAGGTTTAATGTGTATATACATACATATTTAAATGACAACCGCATTCTAACCAACGATTCGTGTCAGGCAGTTTTAGGTCGTACTCAATGATATATCACTTACACGATGACATAGTGTCCACTTCACGCTGTGACTACTTCAATTTATTGGAAAACCTGGCGGGAACCTCGTTAAAAGCACACCCGAAATTCTTAAAGCCAAACCCTTGGAACACCTGATATATCCCACGTTAACAGAAGGATTCAAACTAACCTACGGAGGCGATGTTATTGAAATTCAGTTGCACAGTCATCCACAAATATCTTATTCTGATACATACAGCTCAAATATTGCATAACCGTCAACCTAACTGTATCACTGATATGAACGAAAAGTATATTTTGGCTGGATAATTTTATAAGAGATTTGAATATGAAACTGTAGCAGATGTTGTCCAATTTACGTTTGATGATATCCTTAAGATTTTGGATTGATCTTGTTTCTTTCCTTGAAAAGCAATCAATGGACTTCTACAATCATTTAACCTTATTTAATAGATCTAATATCTCCGAAATATATGGAAATAACCTGTCTTCAATTCCATTTCTTTAATGAATCTCGGTGATAGCTTGCTAGGTTTATGACTCTCTTCGAAATAAACGACACTGTATCCGTCTACGAAGTCGGGTAATATGGAAAAAACAGCAATTCTATCTGGATAATAATATAGTGATATCTGTCGAGGACTATTTTTAATCACCTACCATTTCTCCTTGAAGATAGTTCACATCATCACAATTTAGCCAATGCGATTTGGCCAAGCTGACGATCGTGAACGTAGATCAAATGTTCCCTAATGCTGTTATGTGGCCTTAGTCGGCCAGCAGAGCGAACACGGACTCACTGAGGTCACAAATAGGAAAAGACAAACTTGTCAAGGGGCTTTGCTCAATTAAGTTTGCCAACTCGAAAACAACATTAGTCAGTGAGTGATTTATAATGGGCCTTGTGGCCATCAAGTCTAGTTAACCATTGATGCCAATATATTGTGTCCTCGTATACCCACACAACATCTAAGAGCATTGATAGTGTTTTCCCCATCAGTTAGGCAAAGCAGTTAAAGACACACTGCCAGTGAAATCTCATTTCTTGGGATAGCCCCTATCTACTACATACAAGTCCATATCATTCTTTACATCCAAGAGGTAGGCAACTCGAATTAGGTCACGTAATTGTTGCAATAGAAGCTGTTCCATCAGACTCTATGATCTAATTTAGACAGATGAAAAAGAAAATTGAAATTGGTAGAAGGTAAAAGAAGTCATTGATAGGAGGTTCACTTGTTAACGGCTTTTTTCTCCATTTTGCAGTATTTTAACTAAGGCGGCAAACGTACGCCACAACTCCAATCTATCTTGTCCAGGTGATTTTGTCTTTCTTGTGTAGCGGGAGAATAAGCAATCGTACGGCATTTGAAAACGAGTTCCTCTGAAATGCCTTGCGTATAAATCATCGTATTTTGTAAAAAACCCACAAAGACTTATTAATTCCTAAAATTTAAGTAACAATAATGTATAAAAAAAATTCCCAACGCAGAACACGAAGTGACAAGATCCAAGTTAATGCATGATAATGGCACAATTTTAACACTGAAAGTAAAATGTGAAGGGATGCCTTTTAACAGTTGTCATGACTTCCGAGGCTAGATTGCAAATTAAAAACTGTCACCAGCAGCCACGCATCAGTCAGATGCACAAAACAACAATACAATTTTTCACCAGGCACTCACTTAACTGGGAATTTACCGGACGGATACAAGTTCATGGTTCCTACTTGAATGGGAAAAGCTTCTGATGTTACCAGAAAGAAGAATTTGGACGAATTTGATAAACATCTATAAAATTGAGAGCTGATCAAAAAGTTCAACATACAAAGCCATTAAAAGCATTATATTGTACAAGTCTCTGAAGGCATAAACATGAGTTACAACGGGTGATTGCAGATCAAACACTGCAGAGGTGAGGCATAATGTCTTAAACATAGTTGATGCTGAAATTTGAAGAAAAAAATCTAGTTAATGTAAAAGTGCTATAGAAACCACAAAACAATTACTTGCCTGGGTAAATCATTACGCGTCATCAAAAGAGGAGGGATTTAGTTTGCAGGCTGTTAGCAGATTTGTTCAGCTTGAATACATGCCTGTACCTCGGTCTGAATGTCGCCATTAACCCCTACTTACGCTTTACCAGAATGCTTTATTGCACATTTAACGATACTGGAGGTAGGGCTTGTTTAGAATCATCTCGATAAAATGCTACTAGAGTTCAATTACCTATGTCTGCAAGTGTCCGGTCTTTCACTGAATACTTACAAATATTTCGCTGATAGGTTTTTCTATATCCCTAGGGTTTTCAAATAGGGCCGCATACAATGCAGAGACAACAACTTGCACACATTTGCAGAAGGTAAACAAAAATTCGAAAGAAAGTTGCAAATTTATCTATCAAAAGCGCACCTTATTTCGGATCACACAAGAGCTGAACTATAGTGACCTTTAAATCATAAATTGTAGAAAAATAAACTTGTCTATAAAGCAACTAAATATATCGTAAAAGACAGACAACTATCACATTACAGACTTGTAAATAACGATTAGTAGTTTCTCGGGATTTTGTCAGAAAATGCTGGATCTCCGTTTCCGGGTTTTTAAGAGACTTGTTCAGCATGAGGAAACAATTCTTGTAGTGTATGTCTGGATGTCACCATTACGCCTTACCTACGCCCCATTAGCTTGGTTTATAGAACATTTACGATGCTATTGTAATGTTTCGTTTGGAATCATCTCAATAACATTCGAGCTAAATTAACCATGCTGGAAGGGGTCCGGTGTTAATCAGAACATCCATCAAACTTCATTTAAATATTTAAGATTGCCAGTATCTGTCCTTGGTTACTATTATTATCTGTTTCCTCTTTGAGCCGTGCCGAAAGTTGGACTAGCTTTTAGTAGAAACTAACCAATGTTTCTATCTCCTACTAATGTGCGGATGTTTCGAAATTTCGAAAATGCATATCCGATGGTCACACATGAGGTGACAAAGAAGTCGTTGTAAATTATAAATGTTATATCGTAGTGGAAGCGCTTGCAATCCTGACCTATTTTTAAAAGTATATAACTGTGGGCTGTGGCATTACAAAATACAATTAATATCCGTGACCTTTTTATTGCAGTTGTGAATTCCTTTGTACAGCTAAACTAACATAAATCCATTTAACACGGTTCCGTATGTGTGGCATGTTGTTACAGCCTGTAAAATGTACACAACTGGTCGTGCTCTTGTCGATAATACGAATAAGGTACACTTATGTCGTGGGCATACGGTTCGCCACATATGACTTATGCTTTACAAATCAAACCCAATACCCTTCTTTGTATAAGCCATATGTGCACATTAACATGACCGACAAATGTCTGTAAAATTAATATTTTCTGCTCAGATATATATTTCCTTAATTTTACCGAGAATCTCCGGACACATGTAAGTCGTTGATCGTAGGTATGTTCCACAGAAAACAAACAACAACAAAATAATTGTAATTTACCAGCTGCACATATCTAGATTCAACCTTTAAGAAAAAACTCAATGAAACAGTTGGTGTATTGGCGATAGCCATTCAAATCGCTTGGTGTTTCACTGGTTGCTGCATTGTTATAATTTCCTACTATATATGCAAAGCAATTAGTACAGACACAGTATGGAATTATGAAATTTATATAATGTATAGGGTTGTTAAATATATAAAAGAGATTATAAGGTGTTGTTTGATTATAATAGTTATTTGGGCCTGCAGCCGTTGCTTAGTGGTAGCGAGTGCACTTCCTAAACTAAACCTGCTTCGATGTACCGTTCACCGGATTGAGTCCGCCTGTCGACCATCAGGTATATGAGCGAGTAACATGTTGTGGCTCCGGCAATCACGGGGGTGGTTTTTACGAGGTTTCCCCCCGGTTTTCCATCGTATTAATGCTGTGTACAGTGTGAAGTAGACAATCCGTCGTCATATAAGTGAAATACCCTTGAGTACGACGTTAAACACCAATCAAACAAACAAAAGTTATTTGGCCTACAACTCGTCCCATTAGGTTTATTTAGTTAAATATCGGGGGTCCATAACTCGGCTGGAGCAGCGAGGTGTTTATAATTGTGTATTAAGTGTCACTTCATGCGACAGGCGAATGCTCAGCCCTGTAATTTAATCATAAGAACAGAACCGATGCTGTCTCATGCAAATTGCGCCAAGCTTGGAAACATTCAGTCCGATCTACACACTGTCTTTTCGGAGAAAAAAGTGTTTCCAGAGACACAGTGTCCGGTTCAGTCGGTATATTAATGACATTTTAAATGAACTCCGCCAGACACATCTGCTATTAGTCTCAGTGACGTGTATTAAGGGCTATGATTTCAGCTTTGCATCTACCTTATTGAAGACGACCTGTCAAAAGTGTCGCTTTTTCCAATGTTTTAGAGGGCACTGTCAGACAGACCTTTATAATCGATAACTCATTCCTTGAAATATCGATATGACTGAGGAACAAATACATTATATGTTCAACAAACATTGCTTCAATTTCGTGATTTAGTGGCCTTTGCTGCCAAATGGTACCTGTGTGTTTGTTTCTTTTTTTACACTCACATGTTTATACATGAAGATGTCGGTTAAGGACATAGAGTTGAGGCAGAGGAATATTAGCAATCCAACAGAGCATCTGTATATAATACTTCTCATTATGGTTGTGTTGATATTGACTCGTCGGAGGCACAAGGCCGTGAGAAAATATTTAGCACGGCGTTAAACACCAATCAATCAATATTATGAAATGTTCCAGAAATGATCATGTGACGTTCATCCTGTGTACGTGCGATACCGCTCCTTCATCAAAAGTATAGTCTGGTATCTAGTACAACACATGCAGTTAACTCACGTGAATATTGTTTAGCTTCATACATTCACGATGACATAACGCTTGCATTACGTTAGAAATAATGTCTAGGAGACAATAGAAAACATACCACAAAATGTGTCATCATCAGCAATTAAAATTATTGGCGTGTCCATTCAGTAGAATGATTCACTCCAAAGCAGTACCGTATTTATACTAAAATTTCACATACACACACACGCAGGTCATCTATCACATGGCATAAGAATATACCCTGTAACTCAAACACCTACAAACGTAGTACGCTTTGAGCTACTAAACGTGGCAATTTAACGATTTACGTCAATAGCTGATATAAAGCTCAAATCTAGTGGGGTCTACAAAATATGTCATAATATATATAATAATATAACAAAAATAAACTATTTACGCATTAGGTGTTATATGTTATAAACATATTTCTCAGGATCCAATGGCTTGAAAGACGTGTAGTCTCTGACACCAGATCGCTAATAGAGGATTAGAGATAGACCTTCAACATCGGAAGACTTCATCTTATAGCGGATTAAATTTAATAGCGCTTCGAGAAGCCCGCCCCAGAAGTTAAAGCCAAGAAAACTGCAGCAATAAATTGACTTTCATTACATATTTTACATTGAACATGTAACTTTGCAAGGCATCGATCGGTTAAATGTGTGGAGGCCGGAAAACTGAATACCTTTACACGCCTAGGGAGCACATTACTGTAATTACTATGATCAGAACATGGGACGTCTTTAGCTACAAGACAAAACATGTTACATTACGCCTTGGGAGAAAAGAAACGGTAAGATTAATCGCTGAGGCTAGAGACTTTTACCGTTTCAAAATGTAATCAACAGAGTAAGTAAATGATGAGGGACTCCGTTTTTTGGGAAAATTACGTGTCTCGTCTTATAGCAAACATGTCATTTAAACTGGGTATCGTGTACTGTAATATATATGATAAGACATTTTGTTGACGGGAACGAGACATGCGCTAAGTGACTTAATAATTACTCCTGAACTATCTCAATGCATAGTTGAACACACAGTTTTGTCCACTTTTATACGAATTCCCCTGTATCAAATGTATCCCATCTTTCTATTTACATTAGTGTGTAGTCGGTAATTATGTTTATGCTCCTAAGTCACATTCAGAAAAACAAGAATGTACCACGTGAGCGTTTCCCAGATTCTTTGCCATCAATTTGAATCTTTCTGTGATAATTACGACCAGTCTAGAGATAGATGAGTTTGATACATTGAAAACCCGAAAATAAGCTAAACGCATTCAAATGCGCTGGCGTATCTTATATTTGTCAAGCTTGAGGTGTCTTATCTCGATTTAAAGCGAGGTAAGTGTTCATACATCTATACCTTTGGTAATTCGGCATTCGCAATGTATGCTCAGGTTAACAGCACATAACGGTCCCTTACTGATGTTCAGAACAAAAGCTTTAGTTATTTTTTTCATTAATAACTTGTTTGCATGTGCTTATATTGGAAATATTCCAAAATTAAGTGAAACATCATTAGTATTCAAGAGAGGCCTTGTTAAACAGTATTGTTTCAACAGGGAAACGTTTTTGTAATTATTGAAATCAAAGAGATCCTGAATTGTAACACAACTGTCTTCGTTCATTCCACAGTGTATTGTAACGTATTATGATATGTACGCTCACTTTGAGCGGTGAATCGCGGTTCGTTTACTAACTTTACACGGATCAATTAAGGAAAACGAAGTGTGTATAGATGTCCAAGCTAGGGCGGTTGATACTCTGTCCTTTACCAAATAAGTCTGTCGTTGATGTGTCAGGAGAATTCGATGTCAAAAAGAATTGTTCAATCACAATCTAATACTGTATATTCACCCAGCATTTCATCCGTTACAGCAGACAGCATAGCTCTCCCTGTGCAACGGCGCTGTCAGATGCAATTCACATCGTTTGTTGTGTACGTCAAGAACACTCCTAGCCAATCGCGATCTCTATTATAAAGGTGGCAGTACAGAAAAGGTATTAGCTTCAGTAATGGCGATATGCTTGACTTTTCCCCCAGTCCATTTTTCTTCCACTTTGTGGCCCATAATCGAAAATTGAATTTACTCGATTTTTGCACTTCGTAATTTAGAAATATTATCTAACTTGACCGAGTAAAACTAGGCCAAATTGCATTTTAACCTCGGGGGAAAGCAATTTAAGGTCTTGATGAGATCAACAGAGAGATGTTAAGGCTAATATAACCGTCTGACTGCTGATGATTACAGCCATGCTAACAGGCATGGGAAAACCAAATGGATTTCACAGACTCTGTTCAATATGAAGTCCTAAAACTTGGCCATGGAAACCAACAGTTCGGTTTATAACTACAAAATAAATTCCTCTGCTGCGAAACGATCTATTTGTAAACGATTACTACGAAATGGGGCGATATGCATAATTGAATTCAACTCTACATATGGAAATGACTCTAGTTTGCTTTTAGATTAGTAAAGTTTCTTTTAGAAAGATTGGTGTTTTTGTTCCGTGCTGAAATGCAAATAAATTAGAATCAGCGTGGATAGAAAGTGGCGTATCCATCTATCCATGCTCTTTTACCTTTTCTAATAAATGAAGTGCTTGTTCATATAAGTTTAGGTGTTGCGTGAGCCGACGTTGACGATACGTTGTACGCACTATGAAGGCACTCTATAAATGTTAATGATATGGACAATACGTTGGCGAGATTTCATGACAAAAGGCATTTAATCCAAGGGTACAGATAGAACCGCAGACGAGGGTGTAATAGCGTTTGAACGACTTATCACGCTAAAACCCACTTAACACATCGTCTTACGCAACAGGCTGCTTTTGGCAATTACCATGATTGGCCGTCCATTGCCTGCAAAGAATAAGCAAATTGCCCGTAGCATGCTCAGTTGGGTGTTAGGATGTAAACTCTAGAGAAATTCGGCTTTCAAAAAATATGTGTGGTTCTATATTCAGGAGAAAGAAGTTCGTTAGCATTATTTTGTATCAGTTTGAGTAACTTACAGATATTGCTTTCAATAATTTTGAATAAATCATCTTGGGAAATAATTTAAGGTATATATATATTTAGATATATATATATATATAGCGTCGGCTTTTTGCTTCTTCGTCAAGTCAGTATATATTCTTTGAATGCTTCAAATCCGTCATTACTTACTTTGATTTAAACCCTCCATTGAAAGATTATGTGAATCTATATAGTATGCGGTTGAACATCATTTTTGCACCACTACCTTAATTATCAGGTCAAGAGAGATTTATTATTAAACAACCCCCTCCTAACAAGGGCTTTTGAAGAATCATCTGATGTCGGCATCCATTAACTAATTCATGACAGTAAATCTTTATTTTTTTTTTTATATAGAATTGGCACATTTTTTATTAATACAAACCAATCGGAAGTACATATAAGATTGAACGACTTGGTACCGATTAAAATTTCTTAGTTTATTCAATACTACGTTTCTATCTCATTCCAAAGATCTTTTTCACATTTCAGATAAGTGTATTTTAGTTGTGAGGAACTCTGGGTAATTTCGGCCCTGATCAGCCACTGCGTAAAGCAATTGTTTTCGTTCGGAACGCTTGCTAAATATGTTTTCATTTAGATACCGTTTATGATCTATGCAATTAATAGGCACATATTGCGGTGGGTAAATGCGTTTCCTTGAGTAGGCAACATTATGATCGAGGAACGGCAGCAGTTTCCCATAGTGCATCTTTAATAAAGTTGCGTTCTTTTGAATTGTCTTGTGTGCTACGTCACATGATATGTTATATAACATGGGGCTCTGTCCCCAATGCCGAATAGCTTATCTATTTGGCAGTTGCATACTTCTGGATAATAGACTTCTGGTTATATGAACATCAAGACTTACGGCGAATGAGATGAAAATCATGTTATAACATGAATATTAACACTCACACACATTCAAATTTATAAGATAAAATAACCAATCACACCCGGCCTTACCCATTCTTCATTAATAAGAATACCATAACATGCCCCTGGGTTATGTAAAAGCTTTTATATACGACATGCAATATTACCTACGTTTTCTTGAGTGTAATGCGTTACTCAGTTATAGCTGCATCATACTCGCCTATAATGTTGTAGTTAATGCATGATGCGGACATTTTGCCGACAGTGTCAGTGTAACAGTGTTGGCTAGAGATAGCTATTTAATGGAATCAAATTTCAACTGTTTGAATTTTTCCATTAACCATGAGGTTCAGAGTGAATAATTTTGTGAACAAGATTGGATATCCAAAGCTTTGGTGTAAGTGAATCGGTACAGAACTATTTTATATCTTAAATAAATGAGAGTGAAAATTTTCTGGCCTAGAGCCCTGGGACTTATGGATGGAGCCCCAAATAATCCAAGAACCCATTCAAATATTTGTTTTTATTTATATATGTATTCGTTAAATTGATGCTGTGTACGTATGAGTAAAAAGGGTACATGCAATACGGTTTTAGTTGGTTGTTCCTGAGATAGGCGGCAAGATAACCTTGAGTTGCTTCTGGAATTAAGCTCAAGCAATTCCTTTTCTGTTTTATAACTGTAGAAAAATTCATGGACATTGTGAGTTTGCAATACAGTTTCCCACTACTTTGATCCGAATCAGTCGTGAACAATGTTTTTTATTTATTCTTGGCATACCAATTTGATTAGATAAGCATGTCTCTATGAATCAGTGAACATCAAACACGTGGTGACCTGCGCCCTTTATCACAAATAGGCATCATGCTAGGACAAAACACGTCTCTTCTTTCTGACGTCCATGATCTTGTTGTTTGATATTATTATAGGTCGCATATCGAGTACATAACAGGAACGCACTGTTACATCTTATCTGATCAAGCTGTGCTGAGAAGCGAAACGAAAAAGAAAAAAAGGTTGAAGAGTGCTTTCTATATTCCCGTAACGTCAAAAATAACAGCTCATTAACGTAAGCATGGGTTCGTTAACCACATACCACGCTCGAGATTTCTTTCTTTCTTTGTTATTTTTTACATTTCATGAGGCGGACATTTTCCTAAGGGTTTATGTCGTGATGTCTTGTAAACCCGACAAAGACCTAACTTGAAATGGAAACCTTGGACACCAATATATATAGTGCTCATAGAAGTTGCTGGTTATTCAAAGCCAAGAAAGGTGTGTGACAAAGCCATTTAGCCAGCCAGGGATAAACTTACCAGAACTATTGATGCACAATAGTCGTGTGTTGCAGTACTTAGACCGACAGCTCAAGACGTATATAAATAAAGTCGGTACTTTGTATCATAATTCACAGCTTGATTATATGTCGATATTGTCTATTTTCCTATTGCTCAATAGGCTGCTCTCTATTTCAGAGACATTTCATTAAATTTATGGTTTCATATATAAAAATAAAAGCCGGCCTATACGTGTCCTATAATTGAACCAAACATCCTGATATACTACAATATTTGGTACAAAATATGTTTGCATTAAACTTGTTGATATAAAAAAATAAAAAGTTAATTTATTACATAATTAACCATGTTTGACGAGTTCGTAGATTGGAAATCCTGTAGATGAATATAAACAAGTGTACCTATGCTAGTGAACAAATAACAGTGATATAGTAGTGATATGATATTAGCTCGTAATATTTGTTTTAGATTTCAGGTAAAAGATAAATGTTCACTCATATAGGCAGAATGCCTTGCGAAATAGAATGCTGATAGTTAGCCATAAAGTACAGGTTAATTTCCCATGACTTTTAGCCATGGTTATATTGATTTTATGACCGTAATTGTCCGATTGCCACTAATCTAATTTCCCTACTTTTTCAATTAATGGTAATATGATATCGAATATTTTTTCATCTTTGAGAATTGTCTCAGCTGTCTTCAACAACCGGATTCAAATGGTAAATTACATTCTTTGGGGGACAGTAAATCAGTTGGTCCACTTGCCTTTTTTAATTTGCATTTAGAAATCTTCCACCATGAATTCTACCACCATGAATTCTACCACCTTGCAAACGGCTGTGCGACGGTAATATCGAATTTGAGGTGGAAATTACTGGCGTTAAATACCTTTTTTCGGTCTAACTCAGTTTATCTTCCGATTTAAAACCAAACCAAATTATAACCTGTTCTCCCTTCTTTTCTATACAGAAACAGCCTATCTTATCTAATTTATAAAACAAAACGGCTCCAAACTTTTTGTAACGTTTGGTTAAATCTCCAAAAATATTTACACTTGTAATATTTTCACTAATTATAAAACGAACGTAATAAAGTTGTTATTAAAAACCTCTTTTCGAAGCAGAATTTGTAGTCTAACAATGTCGCCATAAATCTACTCAGGACAAATAATCTGAAGTAGAATATTTAAGTCTAAACCAAAGAGTAATGAAAAAGTTTGTCCAAAAGTGTCCACTTATCCCGATCACCATACGTTGGTTCATTGTTTTTCTGAAAACGCAGTGTTATTTATTGTAGTCTTTAGCTTCTATCATGTATCTGTATTGCTAAAGTTTTCCTTGAAAATGTCCATAAAATTCAGCATTGTGGTATATCTGAATTCCGTTACCTTCACTGCCAATTCACCATAATATTGCGCTATTAGCGAACCACTCAAAATGAACAATTTCGCTATGTATCTATATATAAATATATTCCAGTTGCTCAGTTGGTACACTGTTTGGCATGTAACCCAAAGGCAAGCAAGTATATTTGTATTTGCACATACCTAGGTGTGACAAACCATTTAAAAGTGTAGATATATCATGATGTATCTCTAATCAATGCGCGGTTATTTCGACTTTAGTAATATGTTCTAAGTACACATGCTCTGGGCATTGCTCGTCCATTTGTAAAACACCATGTTAAATTAATTGCGAACATGGTCATCTGAATGAGTTAAGGTATTGAATAGGGTGACACTGATTGAGACGTTATTGGCGTTACCATTGGGACTTATTGATCATATTGTCTCAGGTAAAGGGTCAACCAAGGTTCTGACCCGTGGGTACATGATTTTATAACAAAAGTAAGGTTATCTCGACCTCTTATAATATTTACCAATGCCCAGTAGTCTATCGGCCATAGTGACCCTTACGGACAACACTGCTTCTAAACACCTCTTGTTTGACAAGATTAATCTCGTCTGACCTTGCATTTCTCTAGAGATAATGCTCTTTTTATACGAGCCTATCCTGGCAGAATTTCCAAGTGTCTTTCCAAGCTTCATTTAAACGTGTGTACAGTTAATAAAGCTATTTAAAGTGCTTGGATACCTTGGGGATATCTTCGGGTCACTCCAAGCATTCTGTAAATCGGGAGCACAGTTTACGGCAAATTGCCAGCCATTTCCTAGCATTGATTAAGTAGACTGGGAATATGGAGAAGTTTCCGACACCAGTTAAATCTGACTAAGGAGTACTCCCCGTGGAGAGCCATCATGCTTTCGTCTCTTAGACAACCAATGAATTAGATTAGCCAGGTTGATTAAAGATGGCCAACGTGGCTTGCAATAGTTTCTTTTTATGTCCCCTTACAGACTCTTAGAACTAGAAACGAACAGGGGACGAAGGTACCGTGAAGCACCCTGAGTGTAGCTTAAATACATAGTCCCCATACATAATCAGCATTTCAGGAATAATTCTTGATCCGTGGTTAGAGACGCATTCTTTAAAAGGCTTCCGAGAGTCTACATAACGCCCGGTTTGGAAGCTACAGATTCATTTTTTTTTTTTGTATAGTGTATCATCATAAGTACATATTTATAAAGTTGATGTTTAAGGAGAAAAAAATAAGTAGAAAATATATCTAAAAGACGTTCCTGACAATACTTCAAATAGTCTAGTTGGTTTGAAAAAATCAGATCTCGCCTATACACTTTTGCCATATTCTAAATGTATAATGTAAAAAATTGCGAGATCCGACAATTTATGCTGACATGTCAAGTTTACATTTATTTGAACGTGGCATACTAAACCCAACGTTGCGTGTATACTGAAATAGTTCTGTCTATCGCTCAGATTTGTCTGGGAGTTAAATACTCTTTTGAAAGGTATTGTTTGGTAACTCCCAATAAACGGTGAAAGTCATTACTGATCAAAACAGGTCTGATAATACTTTGATTCGTTGAAAGCCTCAAATCTGTTTGGCTGCCTACAGATTAAGCTGTCTCAGATGTTAAGTTAGTTGTGAAGACAACCTTTGAAGTCAGTGTTGGCGCAAGCGTAATCAGACAAGCTGTCAACATTCGAAGGTCGCGACAAAAGGCCAACCTCTGAGCTAGGAGCAAATAACATGTGGCATGTGACCATCGCAGGAACAGATTATCGGCTTATATAGAGATTAAAAACTAGTCACAATCTAGATATAAAGTCAACGAATCTTTAATTATATTTTGAATTTTTTTATTTTAACGATTTATTTTGGCGTAAAATAAAACAAATGAATTAAACCTTCCGATCTAAGGATTGAAAATGTTTAATAAAGTTTAATAAATCTTGTTGAATGAAATGATGGGATATTACAGTTTATATCTAGTTACTTAAATGTTATTTTCTAAAATATGTTTATAGGTAACGGATATTATTTGCGCTGAAATGTAACTAATACCATATATTCGCTAAAAAACAGAACATACGTAAATATTCAAAATCAAAACTTTGTGACAAGTAGATGCAGATTGGAAGTGTTATCTATGTAACGAACCCCGATTATATTTCATCGTACCATAGATCGGTCTGGGTAGATTTGTTGTCCGACGGACACGGGCTCGATCCTTGCGGAGTTGTTTGCCTGTGTGCGAGTGTGTGTTATATTTTGCTACTTTGTTAAGTCCTTATTTTGAGGGATTTTAGAACTACAGTGATATTTATGCCTGTCGACTAATTGTAATTACGAACTTCATTCACCTTTTTTAATATCTTGCGGAACACAATCGCCCAACATTATAGCTTTGTTGTGGACAAACTTGAGCAGAACACCAAATGTTAACTTCAGTTGACGCACACTTGAGACGTCAACACATTTTACCCAACGTTACAAAGAATGTTGCTTTCCTGTTTTTATGTATACAGAGACTGGTTACATCTTATTTCCATGTAATATTTATCTGTAATTGTGGCACAATTGTGGCGCGTATTGGAACTGTTCGTGTAGATACACACATGTTGCAGACTACCATATGTCAGCCGAAATGAACAAGTAAACCAATGAAAACATTGCAACGTTAATACAGATAGATAAATTTGTATACAAATATCAGCGGAAATGAGTCTTGATTGAGAGCAATCTTAACGTAGCAGTTGGCTCCCTTTGAAGCTGGTAATATGTTTATGTACAAGTAATTGTGGTCATGTGATACGCTTAAAGACGGATTAATACTAATAGAGGCCCATGCACTTTAAATAGGTTGGTGCGTCGTCCGGAGATCCATATGTATAATTCAAAATATAAACAAAACAACAAAATTTTGTTTTTCAAAATAAATCAAGACATGCCAGAAAATTAAAATTAATGCTTTTTATCTTTCTTTCCCTTGATGCCCTAAGTACATGCTAATTTTGCTCTATAATGGTTCTTCCAGTCCAATATATACATGGTGTATCTTCTATCACTCTATTAGGGAATTATTTGATGCCAGGCGTGCATTTGCCTCATTGCGTCCATGTCTCGGTGAAAATTACGAGCGATTAGTTGCTCTTCCCTTTCATTGCCCCGGTTTTTAAGTGTTTGCTCGCCATACAGAAACAGATAACAGCACTCGGATATTTTCATTAGAGAAACTATTATCGTCACGTTCAATTCGGAGGCTTCGTTTATTAAGGTTTTGCTCTGCCTCATGTATTAATGGATTCGTCAGTCGTCAGAACCATCATGTAAATATTGCATTGTGTTGCTAGCTGGCCTCGTCACACTAATGGGTTTACTGATCATTCATAAAGCATATTGATTGATTGATTTATTGACCAAAATAAATATAACAAAAAAAATATATATATATCAACAAAATACGCAAATTTGG
>JARFOD010042814.1:0-10192 GCA_031763545.1 Mopalia muscosa | reverse complement strand
AATCAATCAATCAGTCAATCAATCAATCAATGAATCAATCAATCAATCAGTCAATAAATGAATCAAACAAACAAATTAATTTTTACGCACAAAGTAGACAATTTGTTTAAACAAGGCTGTTGAAATATTACAGCCGATATGTTGTATATAATGCCACCAAATGTATTGTTTAGGGGTTTAAGCTTGAGCCAGAGGTCTTAGTTAGCTTTTTAAGACCATTAACTATAGCGATTGTGAAGTAGACATGTTTTAAACTATGTTTGCGACAACTAACTTTATAAAATAATAAAAACTAAATTTGAAGTGGAGGCGGCCATGTTTGTTTTTTTGTTATCGAAAATTTTGTACATGGACAATCGCACGCTGGGATGTAACGTGTGTTTACCCCTTTGGGAATTAAAATTATCTCAACACCTACAGTTTGTTTACGGAGTAACGAATTTATTAATTTAAAGAATAGGCTGCTTTTGTCTTCGAGATGGATTTTGCTTATTTGTATGGGAGGGAGTCGGAACTGCGATAAACAAAGCGGTCATTGTTGTCTCATTAAGACCGCTGTGCTGTGTACCTTGTTATATATATTTGCGCACGGCACGTAACCCGTGGAGGGTTATAATTTGCTATTGAACATCAATAATAAATGATGTATTAACATAATCAAGTGTTATATTGTTCAGCATGGTGTGGATGAAAAATAACAAAATTGTCCTGGATAGTTTTTATGATTTTAATCGTCACATGTGAATGTATAGACACAAAGGAATGTTATTTGTCAGAAAGGTTTTTCATTTTTAAAACATTGAGGAAATCTCGCTCTTCAACTTTACATGCCACTCCTGTTTTGGGAATGGGCGCATTTGCAATATTCTCAATAGAAATACATGTGTTTGTGAACAAAACATTTCCTGTATATACATGTATACTTGGATGATCCTGCCAATGCTGAGAATAAAATATATTTTTTATTGTCAGAGTCCATTATCATGAGTTGTTTTATTTCCATTATCCCCTTCACGTCAATCTGTTTTGGGACTAAACGCATTTGTAATATTCTCAATAGAACTATACATGAGTTTTTAACAAAACATTTTATTTGTTCTTTCATTGTGGTATGTGACCAAGAAAACAAGTGTGCTACAATCAGGTAAAAACGCGAGGTACGATATGATTCAGGCACTCGCATGTGTATTTTAAGAGATTTCCTCCAGGTTTCCCGTCGATTTTAAGCATGGGACTGTGAAAGGACAATCCTTAGTCCCATATAAATAAAATATCCTTATGTACAACGTTAAACCACAATCAAAACAAACAAGCCAAACACGTGGCAGTAGGGGAATGCGGCAGCAACCTCAGCTAGTTTAAACTAGTCATTTTATATTGTCTTTAGTATGCATACGCATCGGGAAAACTACAACATGCACTATAAAGCCATAATGAATTATTTCAACTCTATTAACATTTCAACACAACCGGTCCAGACCCAGTTTAAACCGGTTATCAAATAATAAAATATACATTAGTCGTGTCACTATTAAGTGTACATCTGTAGGTCACATTAAAGAAACATTTCAAAAATTTACTTTCAGTGTTTTGATTTCCGTGGATTGTCATCCAGTGGAATGAATCATCTCTTCTTAAAATACGCAATGAACGTATAACATAGGCGTGTGTGTAAACAACATATTCGTACAGATTTCCGGGAATGTATGCTTTTAGAATTATTTGTCTAGAAGAAACTTGTTCTCTAAATATCCAATGCAGAGCTCAGACAGATCCATTCTACATTTCGCTTTCTTAATTAAAATAATTAAGATTTTATCACGAAACAAGCTCAATGCCATTTCCTGAAATAAGTCGACTTCTGTTTTAACCGATACTGTAATAAACTCCCGATAATGTAGCAGCAACTGATACTGTAAAAAAAAAAATAGCAGATACTGTAATAACAACCGATACTCTAATAACTTTAAACTGATAATGTAGTAAAACAAATTTCAAACAGTTACTGTAATAAATTTTGACAAATATTGTAATTTTTTAAGGAAATATTTATAGAAATTCGTTGATAAGTAAATATATACTGTGTACATAATATCTACACCGAAATTGTTAAAGCTTTTTTAACCTCTCTCTCTTTTAATCTCTCTCTACGTGAATCACGGACACAGTGACGTCAACCAAGCATCATTTTGATGTTAATATCATATTTAATTTACTAAATTTACTACAGTATCTGATGGAAAAAATATTACTACAGTATCAGTTGAAAGATATTACAGTATCGGTTAAATATTTGTTTACTACATTATCGGTCAAAATTTGTTACAGTATCCGTTAGCAAAGTTATTACAATATCAGTTAAAAGTTATTACAGTATCAGTTGTTATTACAGTATCTGTTAATTTTATGACAGTATCAGTTGTTGTTACTACATTATCAGGATATTAGTACAGTATTAAACTGTATAATCCTGATCTAACAACTGTAATAGATTGTCGCACTCTGTGTGTATATTATGTGCAGATACTTGCCTTTCCATTCATAAAAATATGATTTTCTGATGGGAGGTTTCTGAGAAGGTTATACCAGGAAGGTATCGGTTTTCAGCACTACATTTAGGCTGACTACATTTAAATGTATGAGCAAACCAAGCATTTTTTTATTAGAAGTATATAATGTATGAATATCTGCCTCAAGTCGACAGCTCTGCCTAAATGGTTTTCAATGATCATTACACGGGATCTATGTACTTGGAATATATATCAGTTAACAATAATATAACATACTTAACACTTCCGTAACACGACAATATATTTTTAGAAGTAAAGTTAAGTATAACAAGTCAATAATCCAAGTAAATGTCAACTCTTCTATGATGTAGGTTCACTTCCTTTATTTCTCTTCCTACCGATGGAAGGTTTAATTACAAACGGCCTTTGCATTGCCCGGATATCCAAGAGACGCTTTGTTGATCAGCATGTTTGCAACATTCATTAGAACCCATTATATATATACATATATATCTAATTACAACTTAATTCTATTTAAGTTCCTTTATTTATCTTTGTATTTACTGGCTCTGTGAGCCTGTTTTCCCGCGTTCAATTAGGAATAAACGGTCATGTCTGAAGGCTACTAACTAAAAAGCTTTCATTAATACAGGAAGTTTGCTGATGTATTTATTCAGAAATCAAAATGATAAAGAATATACACCCACACCGAACAATGATGGTTTCCACGCGTCCTACTGGTAAGTGACGAGAATTTAAATAATTATGAATTGAGCCAAGAGCTAATACCTATTTTTTTATATTAAATACTGAATTAAATACAAACTACTACCATTCTTAGTGCATTTGTGTTAAGGAAATCACCCTGTAAAAGCCTAAATCTCATCAAAAATGCGTTTGTCACAGTCTGAAATACAAGATTATAATATACAACCTAAACCAACGATAGGGTGAATAGAGAAAGATTGTTTAAAATAGGCTCGAAGGCATACATCCTAAAACTCCATCTAGGTTGTTTTCTTTTTGGATGCAAATTTGAAAGCAAGTTAAATAAAGAGGAACAAATGACGTACGATACATATTTTTAAGTTGTAAATTACAATATATTCAGCAACGTAAACAAACAATAACAGAAAGAAGTAAATTATACTTTTTTTTTCAAAATATATTATATTCTGAATAATTTTTGTGTCCAAAATAACGAAAATATATTATATTTTGTTTAGGGCGTATGCAGTTAATCTTAAAATCAACAAGATTTTTGCAGATACCCTCCTCCCCGCCCCCCATCTTGTAATCCAGCATTCATTCAAATGCCTGTATGTAGAAAGTGTACCAGGACCTATATATTGATTTTTATTATTATTATTGATAGCGTACTATACACACACGCTTTAGACTGTTATACTATATCATTCCCTATTTGTAAACAGGTTGTTTATATTAAACCACATAAAAATCATACGTTTAATGACAGCTGTGTGTAGCATGGCGTCAAGAAACATATCATGTGAGACCACATTGCATTCAGCGCTACTGATGATTAAGCTCCTTTATTCCCAGCGCTAATCCTCTTTGCAGAACAAATTCCACGCTTTCGAGAAAGACGAAAAGACAAAGGGGAAATTTCAATGCTGAGAATTTAACCGCACATTGAAATTTCGCCCATTTTAGCCTACCATCTAGCTAATTTCCCTTTCTCTATTGGCCCTTTATTTGCCATTTGCCAACTGAAGAGCACGTCATCATCAGCTCTGACAGAAATGGATTTAATCTTGCCCCATACTTAATCAAATGTCGGCGGCTCACTACCTGAAATACTTTTGTATCAGTATTTGTTCAAATTAAAGCTTAGATAACAGACATTCCCCACGCTTCTGCGCTGATAGTCAACTCATGGGTACCGCAAAGGGTTCTTGATATCGCTACATCGATGTAAATAAGTGATTAATTAGCGTCTTGGTCATAGATTCATTGATTGGTTTTTTAATTAGTGTTAAACATTCAACATCAACACAACTAGTATGGCACACAAGCGTGTAAAACATCTTAGATATGTCAACATATTAAATGTTACATTTTCAATCTAAAATTGTTAACACAGTGTTTCAATCTCTTTCTGCCATATTAATTCACAATTTTTTTTACAAATAAATCAATGTGATGATACAGAGGTGAATGTCAATAATATAGGGTATAAGCCTTAGTTTGTTGGATTTTAACCAGTGAACCGAATACTCATGTTCCAGTAACAAGACTTCATGACATGCCATTTAGACTCCAGTGACATGTTTTATGTTCCAGTAACTAGACTTCATGACGTGCCATTAAGACTCCAGGGACATGTTTTATGTTCCAGTAACAAGACTTCATGACATGCCATTTAGACTCCAGTGACATGTTTTAAATAAAGACTTTAATTAAATAATTCTTCCAGAAATGGTAGTAATCTTTGCACTTATACTATTGTTTGCTGTTGTGTTAGTTCGAATAATATAATTTGATAGCATGTAACATTTTTTTCGACTTTTAGGCATGCAAACAGACTTAGTTTTATCAAAACCCCATATTTTGAGCTGCTTCATAATTGGACACATCACCATAGTGTGTCGTATTTTGTAATTTCGTGCAAAATATCACTTTTTAAACATTTTTCCATAACATCAAATATTGATTTAAAGCAAGTACTAAGTAGACGTGAAATGATGGTTCTATTATTTAGTAACGAAATTTCATGCCACGTGTTGAGAAACATAATGCACCCAGGATTTCGTGTTATCACAACTTCCGGCATCAAGCTATTGGTTTCTTCTCTCCTAATTATCCCTACATTAAATTATGTCATTCGGGATGCCAGTGTCGATCAACATGACGCTGCTTTTTATAATCATCTTCTAAAGTCTGCTAATAGTGGAACCTTTTAGCTTAAGCTTAGTAATAATGAAACACAAAATAAAAAACTCCGTAGGCCTGCCTATACTTGAATATTGGTTAGACAATATTGAAGACGAACGTAAGATGTATCGACAAAGTGGAATTCCTCTGAGTTATTATGACTGTGTGTCCTGTCAATTATGAGGTTTATTAATTCTTTCAGTGTTCTATAGTCTAATAAAATAAGCCGTTTTACAACATTATACGCTAACACTACTGGAGACAAACTAGCTTCAAAAACGCACAAAGACACCGATAATGGATAAATAGACGCTATTGGTTTACAAAAACCGGACAGTTCGACGATAAGTGGCATGATTAATGGTAACAGGTATCTACTTCATATGGGATTCTCCTCTCTTAATAAGATAGGCTTCTTCTAAGAAATCTATAGTATTGCCCACTAGGATCAAAGTGGCCTTTAAATCATCACGCTGGACGAATGCACGACAGCATGGAGTACAGTTACCAGTGTGATGAGTTAGATAGTAAATACTTGTTAAGCGTATGTTAATATGTCAATTTAGTGAACGGAGTGCAGTGGATTGTCTCCAAACATGTTTACTCCCTGGTAACAACAATACATTGTCAAGGACTTAAATAACACCAGAGAAAAATATATTAAGTTTTAAAATTCAACTATTTGTTAAATATAAATTTCGAAATAATTTTTAACATTGTGCATCTAAAAGATGCATAAATAGATCATTCTAGGCAGTTCATACCCTTATTAAAAATGATAACTATGACTGTACAAGATTTTATTTTGGCTATACCAGCTGACAAAATTAATATAACGGTAATGTTTTATTTTTATTGTTTTTTATTTTTGTTTTTAATTTTTTTCTTGTATATGGATAAATATTTTTAAATGTCATTGGATTTCCAGTAAATCTGTTTTATCAATATTTTAAAGCAGATTTTTATGTAACTTATATATTTATCACAATTGTATTATTTTATCTTTTAGCCGCATGTTACCATTTGTATCTACTGTTTTAATGGGTCTCTATGGGCTTGTCACAACCGTCGTGTTTTGTTTGTCTCACTGTTTGTCGAAATAAAAGCTCTTCAGTGCTTATGTTAATTGTAACAACATTCGACGTAAAATAAAATGTCTTGTATCTTGTATCTTGTAAAGGAATACACACATAGTTTGTGCACATGCAGTTTTTGTAAAGATGGTAAATGGAGGTTTCAAGACGATGAAAAGTTTTATGTATGTCATATATCTCGAGCTATAAAAGATTGATCACAGTTGGGTTATGTATACCATTAGAGTCAGTGTCCCAGTGGTCATATGATGGCATAAAACAAACTATTTGCTGTAAGTGACCCACATTGAGATGTCTTGGTTAATAAAGATGTTACACCTAAAAATCTGAATCTATTATAAATAAACCGTAGTTCAATAAAACACGCATGAGAATTCTGAATATACGTCCAAAATTTCGTTAGTCGAAAACTTTCAGACCAAGAAAAAAAATGTTAGTATATTACATAAAACATCTGTGTTAATCAAAACAGGCAAAAAATCTGAATTTATGATAACTCCAACACCCTTTCCAACTTTCTTGAGTGGAAAACCTTCAGACCAAGCAAATAAGTTTAACATATAACAGAAATAGACATTTTGTTCAACACAACAGGCATGGATATTCTGAACTGATAATAAGTCTAATGCAAACGCCATAGGTGGCGTTATTAACTAATAACGTAAATGTGTATATCCTCACCCACACACTCCACATGTCTCTCAATGTGTCTTAAGTAACAGTGGTTGTTTCAGTCTGCAGCTGAGTGTGTGATGAGCGCCCACATACTTTGACATCAAGGGGATATCGGCTATGTTCCTTACTAAAGGACGCTTAAACCAAATGAGAGGAAATTTGCCGTTTTCACGCTGTTGTCAAACCAATTAAACTCCCAGCAAGATGCAGCCTATGAGTGCATTGACTAATGCTGAAACTTAGCCAATCCACTCCATTTCCAATGCACTCAAATTCTAATACACTTTAGACAGTTGAAAGTCCATTGAGGAAGGTTAGAACTAAATTCGGACATTCCATCAGTACGTGGCAATTCCGCATAATTTGCTGGCTTATGTTCGATGGGCTGCTACTCATCATGAGGTTAAGAGAGTACTGTATAAAAAAAGGACAACCTTGCACAAAGGATGAAATTACACTGCCTTAGCATCGATAAAACTTATGCAGATTTGATAGTGCTGCCTTTTTTATTCACTCCCTGCATTTATTTTTTGCATCTCAAACACACATTCAGGTTTAATTGAAAAATAGAACCGTTTGTGCCATAAATATGCTGGGAGTCTACCGTATACACTACACGACAGAGATTAGCAAATGAGGAAATAGTTTCATGTAGAACTGCTTTCAGTTTAAGTTCACACCTGTGTTTTTAACGGTCTGATAAATATAACAAACCATTAACAAACATGATAAACGGTTGTTTTTCCCTAATTTGATGTCAAGTTTCTGGTGAATCGAACTATTTTATCCGGTATCAACTGTCTTCTTAAGGTGCAACGATCTCGGCGTCGACAGCACTTTGGTAGTAACCAAGGATTACAGAATCTATCAAAACGATGTTTATTGTCTTGGAACTGTGGATCGTCAATGATTTACCAGGTGCCAGTTGCATAGCTGTGTCTTTCTGTTTTACACACCGCTTCGTTGTGTTCAGCCAGAATTACCCCAAACCCACCGCAGTGTATTTCTGTTTTACACACCATTTCATGGTGTCCAGCCAGAATAAACTTATCCCAGTGTATTTCTATTTTACACACCACTTCATCCTATTCCGTCAGAATTACTCCAAACCCATCGCAGTGTCTTTCTGTTTTACACACCACTTCATTGTGTTCAGTCAGAACTACCCCATCACAGTGTCTTTCTGTTTTACACACCTACATGTATCATTGTCTTCAGCCAGATATACCCCATACTCATCACAGTGTTTATCTACTTTACACACCTCTTCATCGTGTACAGCCAGACTTAGTCTATCCCCATCGCAGTGTCTATCTGTTTTACACACCTCTTCATTATGTTCAGCCAGAATTACCCAATCCCCATCGCAGTATCTTTCTGTTTTACATACCTCTTCATCGTGTTCAGTCAGAATTACCCCAATACGGTGTCTTTCTGTTTTATACGTCGCTTCGTTGTCTTTAACCAGAATAACCCAATTCTCACCACAGCGTCTATCTGTTTTACACACCTCTTCATCGTGTTCAGACAGAATTACCCAATTCCCATCACAGCGTCTATCTGTTTTACACACCTCTTCATTGTGTTCAGTCAGAATTACCCAATTCCCATCACAGCGTCTATCTGTTTTACACACCTCTTCCTCGTGTTCAGTCAGAATTACCCAATTCCCATCACAGCGTCTATCTCTTTTACACACCTCTTCATCGTGTTCAGTCAGAATTACCTAATTCCCATCACAGCATCTACTAGTATCTGTTTTACACACATCTTCATCGTCTTCAGTCAGAATTAGCTAATTCCCATCACAGCGTCTATCTGTTTTACACACCTCTTCGTCGTGTTCAGTCAGAATTATCCAATTCCCATCACAGCGTCTATCTCTTTTACACATCTCTTCATCGTGTTCAGTCAGAATTACCTAATTCCCATCACAGCGTCTATCTGTTTTACACACCTCTTCGTCGTGGTCAGTCAGAATTACCTAATTCCCATCACAGCGTCTATCTCTTTTACACACCTCTTCATCGTGTTCAGTCAGAATTACCCAATTCCCATCAGAGCGTCTATCTCTTTTACACACCTCTTCGTCGTGTTCAGTCAGAATTACCCGATTCCCATTACAGCGTCTATCTGTTTTACACACCTCTTCGTCGTGTTCAGCCAGAATTACCTAATTCCCATCACAGCGTCTATCTCTTTTACACATCTCTTCATCGTGTTCAGTCAGAATGACCCAATTCCCACCAGAGCGTCTATCTCTTTTACACATCTCTTCATCATGTTTAGTCAGAATTAGCCAATTCCCATCAAACGTATATCTGTTTTACACACCTCTTCTTCGCGTTCAGCCTGAATTACCCAATTCCCATCACACGTATATCTGTTTTACACACCTCTTCGTCGTGTTCAGTTAGAATTACCCAATTCCCACCAGAGCGACTATCTCTTTTACACATCTCTTCATTGTGTTCAGTCAGAATTACCCAATTCCCATCACAGCGTCTATCTATTTTATACACCTTTTCATTGTGTTCAGTCAGAATTACCCAATTCCCTTCACAGTGTCTCTGTTTTACACACCTCTTCATCGTGATCTGTCAGAATTACCCAATTCCCATCACAGTGTCTATCTATTTTACACACCTCTTCATCGTGATCAGTCAGAATTACCCAATTCCCATCACAGTGTCTATCTGTTTTACACACCTCTTCATCGTGTTCAGTCAGAATTACCCAATTCCCATCACAGCGTCTATCTGTTTTACACACCTCTTCTTCGCGTTCAGCCTGAATTACCCAATTCCCATCACACGTTTATCTGTTTTACACACCTCTTCGTCGTGTCCAGTCAGAATTACCCAATTCCCATCAGAGCGTCTATCTCTTTTACACATCTCTTCATTGTGTTCAGTCAGAATTACCCAATTCCCATCACAGAGTCTATCTATTTTATACACCTTTTCATTGTGTTCAGTCAGAATTACCCAATTCCCTTCACAGTGTCTCTGTTTTACA
>JARFOD010042803.1:0-10192 GCA_031763545.1 Mopalia muscosa | reverse complement strand
ACCCCCCCCCCCCCCACCCCCACCCCCGCAACGTCACGAACAAACTTTAAAACATGAATTCTTCCAAAAATTTGCGTGATTGAGACATTACAACATGATCATGTTATAAAGTAAAAAATTGAATCTAAGCACCTGACAGTGGCTGTTGAACACACGTGACTTTTGGGTCAGTCTTTGTGTAACGCTGCACGAAGAAGGTGTAGAGAAAATCTTAGGGCGGATACACGTGCGAATCATGCCTAATCATTAGACGAGTTTAATGGGTATAAAGGACACATAGCCGTTCATTTGAATTCAGTTGTTAAATTCTTTCTCCAACCTGCTACGATATGCCAGGACTAGATGCAGCTACCCGGACCGTCGTCATTGGTCGTCTTCTGGTTGGTGAATCACAAAATGCATTCGCTAGACTTTATTATGTCCACTGGAGCGAGATTTCAAGGCTCTTCCGACGGTACCAGCAATCTGGTTCAACAGCTGACCGTCAATGTTCTGGTCGACCTGGGTTTACAACAGCAGCCCAAGATCGCTACATCCGGTTACTTCATCTGAGAAACCGGACCATAACAACAACAGAAACCGCAGAAATGTCCCAGGTCTCAAAACGGCTTACGCGCCAGACGTCCTTACTTTGGTTTAGCACTGAGGCAACAGCATCGACGTGCAAGGGTCCGGTGGTGCAACAGATTAAGGGACTGGAACCTGCGAAACTGGAGGCAAGTCTGGTTTAGCAATGATTCTATATTCAAGCTACAGAGAAGAGATGGTCGTACACGTGTCAACAGTCGCCAGAATGAGAGTTTCGCAAGGAACTGCGTCCTTGAGACCGACAATTTTGACAGAGGAAGTGTTATGATGTGGGGTGCCATATCCTGCGCCCGAAAAACTCAACTGGTGCACATCCCTGGCAACCTTAACGCCGCTCAATTCAGAGATGAGATTTTGACATCACACATGCTGCCCATAAGGGACCTCCATAGAGAGCACACAGCTCGTGCTACTGTTGAGTTTCTAAACAACCAGAACGTAACAGTGTTGCCCTGGCCGTCCAAACTACCAGATTTAAACCCAATAAAATATTTGTGGGATGATTTGATAGACGCATGCGCAGTCAATATCCAGCTCCGCAAAATCGGCAAGAACTGCAGTAGGCTCTTGAGCAAGAATGGAGGAGAATTCCGCAAATCCGTATCCGTCGATTGATCATGTCTATGCTGAGACGGGTCCGTACTGTGTTACAGGTTAATGCATTGGCGTCATCTGAGCACTATGGACTTTAATGTGATAAATTTGTGACATTTTAAATCTGAACAACCAGTTTGGTCAATTTCAATGAAATGTGATGCTTATTTCTGTATTCAAAATGATGCCGAACATTCTTATTTGGATAAACAAAAAAACCCAACAATTTTGCGTTTCAATTGGATTGTCCACATATGAGTATTGTTCTTAAGAGGTATAAAAAATGTGTCTCATAATAAAATTTGTCAGTTAGTATTCAGTGGATACTGTTTTATTAATGGTAGATTTTAATCTCATAATGGTTATTGTGTGTTGAAGACGAGATTTCGATCGTAGTCATGTCGTTATATATACTCCAAGTACACTGGTTAACCATCAGCTTGGCTGCAATCTTGGGAGCACTTTACAATCTCACCCAAGTCCCCTTTGACTACAATTTATATCAAGTGGATTTGTTTGATAGTTCAAGAGTAATTTTCGCTTAATTTAACAAGTGTATAACAGAATAATATAATATAACAATATAATATAACTTTATTTCAGACACAGGTATATACAAGGTCCATAATGAGGTAGGCTACACTAAATGTAACAGAGGAATAAATAATAATGATGGACATTTTACGAGGAGAGTTGTTAAGATAAGTGTAGTCTCTGATTATCCCACCATCGCTCTCACCTGTTAACATATCTAAAACCACTCGGTGATTTTCTTTCATGTATTTGGAAAATCGTCCATGACAACCAATGTAGCTTTCTTAATCAAACTTGGATCGGGTCTTTTAAATCCCAATTGACTAAATAATCCATTTTTATATCCCATATCAGCGGCCTATAAAAACCAACTAACACAAACGGCAGTAGCCTTCAGCAAAAAGGCAACGTGTCTGTTTTCAATCGCAATCCGTTTTCTTTATGAAGTGACTGTTAAATCGATATCTGAATAAAGATTAACAAATTGCTTGTCGCTGTTTATCTAAGAAACTGTGGTTGTTTATTGAATTCTAGTTTCCAGACAATTATATGTGACTGCTCCTTTGGGGAAGATCGGCTTATTGTATGACAGGGTCGTCAGACACGCCAGGGAAAGAAACAACCAACAAGGCGGTGATCCTGAACAATATAGCGATAAATCCTCTCCGATATCTTGTGATTGAATAACGAGCCTGCCTCATACCGCTCCATCATATACGGAATGTTGTGGTTGTATAATAGAAACTTTACCCACTATAAATTGAGGTTCAGTTCTCTATGTGTAAATATGGATTCTTGACTGACAATTAAGGTTGTCAGTAGGGCAGACACCATTTGATGTGCGATATTGACGGTATGTACAAATTATAAAATTATACAATTTCTGGATAACCACTTCCTGATTTGTGATAGAACACAACGTTTCCATACATACGCCTGTATCGTCATCCTGTGTATACCAGTATAAAGTAGTTTGGTAAACATCGTGAAATGTCCTAGTGCACGGTGTGGACCATTTTTAGTCAATATACACCTGATGGGGATGCAGGCGTGTATCGAAACGTTGTGTTTCAAGAAGTGGTTATCCCAGAATTGTATAATCATGTTACCCCACTTCTAAATGTTGTTCAAAACTTATATTTATGTAGTGTTGAAAGTTAGGATGTTATTTTCTCATGATATTAAACTGTATAGTCGGAAATTAAAACGGAAAATACCTTGACAAAAGTGTGCAGCAGGAATTGTTTCTTTCATTCCATTCAACGGCAAGTAAGTACAAACAAGAAGCATCGACTAAAGAAAATTCCTTTGGCAAAATGGAGAAATCAGATATATTACAAATTAGATACTCTAATGTGAGTACTTAATGTGTTCTTTTTATATTAAAAGAGAAAAAATCAGAGTGTTAGCAGGAAAAAACAAAGGATCATCCGCATCTCACAGTTTTAAGGACAACAAAAGGCTGCTATATCTACAAAAAGCATAATGCAAGCACCAGTTATTGTTCCACAAATTTAGGATAATCATCTTAGTCTGACATCGATTTATAATTCCATCTCAAACAACAGCAACATAGCAACAAAACCCAACAGTTACCAAATGCATTTTCCAGATTCGATTGAATTCTACTAAATATCTCTACATTGATTTTCATTGTCTCCATAATGCCGCCGAACTGGATCTAGCGTTTATATGTAAGGGAATTGTTTCTTCTTGCCCATTGTCTGGCTATCTCCTGCTGCTCTATTAAATTCTTCATCCTTGTAGAATAAATGGCCTGTCGTCTTCTTAAAAATATTAACTACTTCTTCTAATGAATGAGGTAAGTTTCAAAATTACTCCAACTAAATATAAGAGAAGTCACTGCCATACTTGTAACATTGTTTGAGCTTTAGGACAAGGAAGGTCCAAAACTTTCTGGCAATCCAGTAACATCAGGTCATGGTACTGATCTCGAATAGTCACCTCATGGCCATATCAAAATGTGCAGCATAGAATAAAAGTAGACATTTGAATAAACTCTGTTCTCTGACGTTCTCGATGGATTAATAATGTCACAATGACCCAGACTTCTAAATGGGTTTGAGAAACAGTACGGTGTTCTCTCGGCTAACAATATCTTAATGGCCAACACAAACCATATGTGACACAGTTACATCGGCACAAAGATGTATTGGACGTGTGATTGTCAGGCGCATTTGTAAAGATGACAATAACAATTTAGACCTTTGTCCGCACAGACCAGTGATATAGTATCTTTTTTAATCTGTTGCTTTTTGGAATTTCGGATGCTATGCCTAATATTATTGTCAAATTTCTCGCAATTATCTATTACTGGCTTCCCAAATGTAACATATTTTATTTAAGCTTATATATTAAATACTTTTTCGAATGAAGCGAATACATGACTTTATGGCAATGTAGTCTCCCACAAATTGGCCGGAACACAAATAAAATACAAGCGATCGGAACTGTAACAATCGTACTATTTTTATAACAGCATTAAAACAGAAAGACTTTTATTAGGCTCTAATAAAACCACATATTGAGCGCGAAGTTTCTATTGTGTTACTATAAGATAAAGACAAACACAACTGTTATCAGTCCGCTGCTGTACAGATGTATGCTTCACTGAAAAGTTGGCAATTTATGTTATGTCATTCTCCTTTATATTGAGAACTGCGATGTAAAGTATTAAAAAAATCATTTATTATAATGACTTCCCAGCGACTGTATTAAAGAGTGTCTCTCGTGCATCCTTCCGGTCAATCCCTCGGCTTATCTATCTGAGCTTAAATACCATGACATATAATACCATACGTCAGCTATTGTATTTATCACTGTCGTCAGTAGAGAAGAATGGTAGAGTGTCGTTGCCTGGTATCTGGGCAACCGATTTGGATTGATATTGTCAACGGAAACTCTTATCCATAGCTACAGAGCTTCTTTTAGAACTTAGATTTCAGAGGCGGTCAAACTGACTTACGGTATACAAAATTGTTTTTTCAATTGTTTATCATCTCGGATATCGCTCAACACATATCTCAATTTTTCTAAAATTATCACAAAATAACAGACAAAAGTATTCAGATATTAAGTATTACTTACATCTTAAAACGTCAGTTTGTAATAAGTTGGGTCCTTATCAAATCCAACACTCATTTTGTTCAACAGGGACATTTGTTATCCTTATACAAAGACTAGATGTAACATAGAACAAAACAAATACCACTCATGAGAAAATGTTATGACGAAAAATGAACGTTTTCATAAGCACCTTTTATGTATTTTTCAATTAGTTGTACAACTCCTATCTCTAATTTAAGAAAAAAATGGTGATGTGGGAACCAGTTTTGTTAGATTATCTATTAAAAAGAAGAAAAAAAATCTTTTGTTGAAAATCCCAAATCTTTGATGTGGTCTTTTAAATATTAATTAACTATCTTATCCATTCCTATATCACATATGAACAGCCTATAAAATACCAACTTGTACACAACGTTATTAACCTTCAGCAAATCTATGTGTCCGTGTTTAATCCCGATCCGCTGTCTTTATAAAGGGACTATAAAATCGATATCTGAATTAAGATTAACAAATTGCTTGTCGCTGACTATCTAAGAAACTGTGGATGTTTATTGCATTCTAGTTTCCAGACAATTATAAGTGACTGCTCCTTTGTGAAAGGTCGGTTGTAATGTATGGCAGGATCGTGAGAATAGTCAGGAAAAGAAACAACCAAGCTGTGATCCTGAACAATATAAATTCTCATCGATATCTTGTGATTGAAAAACTAGCCTGCCTCATAATGAACCATACACGGAGAGTTGTGGTCGTATAATATTAACGTTGCACACTATTAATTGATGTTCAGTTCTCTATGAGTAAATATTGACTGCTCACTCTGACGATACAGGTTGTCAGCGCACCACTTGCTTGGGATATTGATGGTATGTACAAAGTCTAAAACTTGAACCAAGTACATGAGTCGGACATAAGCAGCCAAAGACTGCTTTGATATTTTTGTAAAAGCAGTCACACTGGCACAGGGATATATATGTATGTACAGTTTAATGTTAGAAATTTAATTTCTCATGATATAGCTTATCATTTTATTAAACTGCATGGACGGAACTTAAAAGGAATCCTCTCTGGTATAATGTGATTGAATAACTAGCCTGTTTCATATACGGAGGGTTGTGGTGGTATAATAGGAACTTTACTCACTATAAATTGATGATTACTTATCTAGGAGTAAGTATTGCTTTCTGATTCGGACAATAAAAGTTGTCAGTATAAACACTTTACGCGGGATATTGACGGTATTGAAGATATTTAAAACTTGAACCAAGTAAATGAGTTCGAAATAACCAACCGGAGAAAACTTTGAAATATATTTATTAAATAATGAAAGTTATACATTTATTTACTGATATTATTGCCTATAATGTTAGTCCACTTTAAAGAACATTCAAAACGGAAAATACCTTCTAAAATGCGTGTAGGAGGAATTGTTTCTTTCATTAAATTCAACGACAAGTAGCCTATGTACAAACAAAAATCATCGACTAAAGGCAAATTCTATTGCTAAATGGAGAAATAAGATATATTACAAATGAGATACTCTAAAGACAATGCTTAATGCGTAATGCAGGCATCATGGTCTAAGATGATTCCATCTCAAACAATATCAATACACCAACAAAACACAACATGCTGCCAAATGCATTTCCCAGATTCGATTAAGTTGTACAAAGTATCTTCACATTCATTTTCATTGTCTCCATACTGCCGCCGAACTGGATCTCGAGTTCATATGTAAGTTGATTGTTTCTCCATGTCCATTGTCTGGCTGTCTCCTGTTGCTCTATTAAATTCTCCATCCTTGAAGAATAAATGGCCTGTCGTCTTCTTTAAAATATCAACTTCTCGGAAAGAAGTAAGTTCAAAAGATCTTGAATAGTCACCTCGTGACCAAATCAGAATGTACAATATAGAATAAAAGTAGACATTTGAGTTCTCTCTGTTCGCTGACGTTCTCGTTGGATTAATAATGTCACAATGACCCAGACTTCTCAATGGGTTTGATAAACAGTACGGTGTTCTCTCGGCAAACAATGTCTTAATGGCTGATGGAAACCGTTAAATCGGTATAAAGATGTATCGGACGTGTGTTTATCGGCGCATTTTTGAAGATGGCAATAACTATTTAGACCATGTCCTTGCAAACTAAGAATGGATGGAATCTCTGGCTTAGTTCCGCTGTAATTTTGGATATTCGGAAGCTACGGATAATATTATTTTCCAAACAAATTACTAGACAGAATCTCTTTCTGGCTCATTCATTCTGACATATTGTATTAAGCTGACATATTAAATATGTTTTTGTATGAGGCGAATACAGTACTATATAGCTATGTTCTCTGACAAAGTCCCCTGAACCCTGATAAAATACAAGCAATGCCAACCAGACGATTTTTATAACAGCATTAAGACAGAAAGGCTTTTAATAGGCTCTAATAAAACCACGCGCTGAGTGTGGAGTTTCTATTGTGCTACTTTGAGGTAAAGACAAATAGAACTGTTATAAGTCAGGTGTATACCTCACGGATGTATGTGTTATAAAGAAACTGGTGATTTATATTATGCTGACGGGTTCTGATTGACATTATCATCGGAATCACTTATCCATACCTATAGGGTTTATCTCAGCACTTGGATTTAAGAGGCGGTCTAAAAGACTAACGCAAAATACAAAATGTTGTTTATCAATTCAACATCAATTGTTTTGTTAAAATGAAAGCGTTCTTACAAAAAATGATCTCAGCGTATTTAATACTGTATTTCAACATTGAATGGGCCGGTGAAATCCAATTACATGTTGAACTATGCACGGTTTGACGTAATTACTTCAAGATACGTACGCCCCCACTATGTTTATGCATATATCTCCTCGGATAAAGTGTATAAATATACTAGTATGCCCATCAATTTACTAGACCCATGGATAATAAGCAAAGTCTCTTAACATTGTATGTCAATCGACATAATTACATGAACACCATAATTACCCATTTGTTTTCTGTCAGTGAATCCATATTCAGAAAAAAATTGTAATTAAAAATTTAACATATATAAAATGTCTATATCACGCAACACATATTTCCACAACTGAAAACAGTTTTCTAAGATATTGATCCCCAGATAACATACAGAATAATTCAGATCTGAAGTACTACTTATATCGTAAAACGGCAATTGGCAATAATTGGTTTCCTCGTCCGGTCCAACCCCTATTTCGTTCAACAAGAACACTTGGTATCCTTAAACAAAGACGCTAGCCTGTTACCTAGGAAGAAACGGCTGAGGAGAAAACGTAGTGATGGAAAATTAACTTGCACAAGTGTTTCCACTTAAGATGGTCGTTTTAGGCAATGGACAAATTTAAACGTTTTCATCAGAACTTTTTGTTTTACATTTTTTCCAATATTTATACAATTTTATTATTTATTTCTTGAGAAAAAATTGTTGATGTGAGCAACACTCGAATCCCACAGAAAAATTAAACCACGCACAACATCATCCCTCGAATAGGCTATCACAGACATAATGAACGAGATATAATATATGGATCAAACTGATGGGAAATACTTCTTTTGTCATTTTATGGAAAGCTGCAGATAATTAATTTATCTTTGATAACAAGGACTAAAGTTTGGGTTGCTCCTTATGGACGGTAATTGGGTTATTTTTGCCAGAAATAATTCTGTACAAACAGTTAATAAAGAGCTATACAACCAACACCATATTATTGATTTGACCAGAACCATTTTGACGGATTACAGTTCACTTTCCATTACTGTTTGATGAACAAATTAAACTTCTTGTGATAGAAGAAAGATGGATCGGGATATAACAAGCAATTACTTCAGACAACAATCTATTTCTGTCTCCCCACAAACCTCAGTGTATAGAATTAATTCTAATGACTGAAACATAACCCGGCGGTAACAAAGAGTTTAACATTTTCAACCATATACCCCGAGTTTCCGCGTCAATTTGGTCTTGTTTGATATTTAGAGATACTTGAAAAGAAATTGGTATTAATAAGGTGACTCGGGAGTACCACCCCGTGGAATATGACGTTGAACGACAATCAAACAACCCACTTTAACTGTCAGAAGTCGCGTGTATCAATAGCTGTAACGTGTATCCATAAAGTATGATGCTATTTCTCAATGACCAATGACAGTTAAATGCAAAAACGATGTGAAACTTACTTTTAATGCTGTTCTCATTGTTACCACCAGGTTATGTTTCAGTCATTAGAATTAATTCTATACATTCTGTATTTTGATGTTTGATTACATATCTTATCATGAATCTATTTATCAAACAGTTTAAGCAGCCAATGTATGTTCAGGAAATATTCTTACTGTACACCTATCTTGGAAAAAGGAAAATAATTTATTCAATCAATCAGGACCATATAAAATCTAGTTTTGAGGAAGATATTTTGGTTGGGTGATTGCTGTAGCATAGTCCCATTCTGTAGCCGTCAAAAATTAAGAAAATTTACTCATTTTCTTGCTCAATACGCGGACCTATATAAAAAAAATGCCTACTTAAATCTTTTCAATTCTTGGGGTTTTGTAACTGAATGGTAGATTACAGTGAGTCTGAACCAGACTATCGTATCTAAACGGTTAAATTTCTAAATTAAGTCTGATTTAGCGTTTAAGAAAAAATATATTAATACGCATAGTAAATCGTGAGAGGGTTATTATCGCTTGTCGAGTTTGCTAGCCTAGTTCTCATGTTTAAGCCAACCCAGTGATCATGTTAAAGACACCCTCCTCGAGAGCCTCAGCACATCCTAGACGTATATAGGTCATCGGCTCTCACTGGCTTTAGTAATTTTCCGTAGAAAACAGACATTCAGTGTTGTGAAATCCCTTGTTGCTAAAGAGCCTCGTGTTTGGTTTACCCACGAAACTACATGTCTTTGTTTTGATGACATAACATGCAAATAGGACAAGATTTTTGCTTGGTTGTCTCGCCAGCAAAAACAACAACAACAACAACATATGTTAAACGCATGTCGGAACATCATTCGACACTTTACATACCGGTACAGTTATCTCGGAAGTCAATGAAAGCAATAATAGTACAAGGAAACCTGTAATGTTAACCGCCGGATGTTTTGTCGCACATGCGTCGACATTAACCAAAGTACTACGCTGATTTATACCAAAAAAACACACTGAATAAAATTACATTTAAACAAATCACTGTACCTTTTTTATGTATGACTTCTTGCAAATAATTCGAATTTCGTCCGCTGTAAGTATTGTAAAATGATGTAGCTCCAATGACGTCATCATACTGTACACTGTAATTAGGTACCACAAGTACATAGATAATCCTGGTGGAAAATGGGGATTAGACCAGAAAATCACCTAAACTCAATGAACTT
>JARFOD010042792.1:0-10193 GCA_031763545.1 Mopalia muscosa | reverse complement strand
CACCAGGGCAACAGAAATCAACCTCTTTTCTCGCCTCTTACGATCGACCGAGGAAGCCGAGGGAGTATTCTGCAGGGCAATGACCCACCTGCTCCCTCCCGGATCCCGCTGCATATAAGTGAAATAGCCTTAAGCATGGCATAAAAATCAATCAATCAATCACAAAATTGATTATGTGAAAATTGAGTGACTTTCTATGTTAAATAACAATAACTTGATTTTCAAAAAAAAACAATCAAAATATTTGCACTTTTTTCAAGCCCAGTCACAAGTGTTACCCAGGTGGGCATTATTGGTTTGAATTGATTGGAATTACCATGGTAACTAACACTGAATGTATCATCACCATGGTAACTAAGCACCAGGGGCCAATTCCACAATATTATTTAAAGGAATAGACAACTTTGGTTAACATTGACTCTTGCCATAGCTATGCCATAAGCTCACAATAGTCTGCCTTGTAGACTGTTGACAGTCTCAACACCCTCCCCAGACAAATTTTGACCAATAGTCCACCTGCTCTTTCAAAAATGAGAATGAATTCTGTGTCATGTGTGACATCAATCCATAGATCTACATCACTTAATGGATTCACCATAAAGAACTGGTTTTAAAATCTACATTTGCGTCTCCCTCTAAATCTGATATCTCACTTACTAGGGTACGACGTTAAACACCAATCAAACAAACAAACAAACACTTACTAGGATTGTATGGTCGTTACATGTAATGTATGATTGTCTTTCAGTGATATTTGTTCTTCATTGTTGCTCTCTTATACATTTAATTCTTCTTTTCATGTACCAGTGGTAAAAAGAAATGATCATTTGATGGTAAGTAATTTTCTTACCATATTTTTATAAATTATCAAAATTCGTTATCTTCAATGTACCGTACCAGGAAGATTGGGCAAGAGCTTGTCATTGTCTGGGGGTTCTCGGATTCAAGGTGGTTTTGTTCACCTGTTGGTCCGTAATATAAGTGAAATACATGAAACCTTAAGCATGACATTAGATCCCAAGCAAACAAACAAACTTTGCCTATTACAGTATTCCTGTCTGTATGTAAGATTTTGTAAATACATGGAATAGGAATTCACAGATTAACTTAATTGAAAAATAGTATCACCCTGCTCACATTATGATGGGTTTGTATTCAACCAATATACAGGTTAAAGGTGAACAATAGAGTGTAGATAGGATTTGAAGAATCAAATCTAGTTGGCCAAAGATTGAATAAAACATTATATTGCGCCTAAACATATCCAATATTTTTTCAGGCAAAAATATTCATTTTCAAAGCAAAATGATTTTTTACATTTTTTTTTAAATACTTTTTAATTCTTGATCTGTGATAGCAAATAATAAAAAAAGGCAAAAGTAAACACTTTTGACAAGAAGAAATTTATAAGAAATTTATAAAAGAAGCAAATATATATAAAATGGTCAAAAAATACTGTTCACGGTCAGTAAGTACTTAAAAATAATTTTTTAGAAGATACATAGGCCTAAACGGGTCAGAAAAAACTTCTTAAAAACTCATCTGTACACAGAAATTGCATTCATGGTATGCTGGTCTGATCTGCTAGTGCATGGTGATTATAGCCCAATTATTCACCAGGTTTTTGGTTTTTGTTGACATTGTGAAGAGTAAAGAACTAGTATGGATGTAATATAAGCTTACCTACTCAGTATTATGATGTTTTTGGCACAGATTTCCATAAGAAAATATTGTAGATCAACTTAACCACAACCAGCCGTTTGAGCCACCACCAAGTTCCTGAGAATCGTAATCTGGCATGATTAGTTTTACTTCAAAGTTTTGAATATAGGAGATATATTAACTTTCCAAAGCCTAAGTTTTTAATCCAGTGTACTAACACAGCCTTGTTTGCTGATTTGAGACCAGGAAGCGATTGGTGATATCATTTGCACCTATTCACAGTTTGTGAGAGAACCCGATAAAAACAATCTTGCATTGCCACCAGAAGAGGTTCTGCACCAGTTCCATGCTGCTGATGCTGTTATGAGTATATTGTGTGTTTATGTCAAATAATTCCTACACTCAGTCGTGAAGGGCAGTATTTGCTGAGGCTTTACCTGGCAATGGTGGAATGATATTGCTCCACTGTGAGAAACACTTAACATGTAATGGTGTTTCTGTGGTTGGTTATTAACTTTTGAATTACAAGTCACATCATTGATTTAACCTAGCTTGGTGGGAAAAAAACGATCAAACAAGCATTTGTCATAGAGCTTGCATCATCTCGATCATATACATGCACCAATTTCCAAACAGGGTAGCTCCTCTTCAGGAGTATCAAAGTAATAACAGATCATTTTATTTGAGCATTCTCCCATGTTATGTTTATTCTTGGATACCTGTTACAGCACTGAAATGTAAGTTCTGCTTTACTTAAGCAGAGGGATATGTTACCCCGGTTACATACTGATCACTTGAACTAGAAGGGGTAACTCCTCCTTGTTGGACTAGAAATTTAATTATTAGCCAATGCTGGGTTAGGAATAGAGTTTCAAGTCGGGAGTCCCATTGTCTCTAAAAGTTGAGAATGTTGTGGCTTTATACAGTGTTGTAAGTTTAATCATATTTAATAATTCTCTTTCAGTGTAAACATGTATTAGGTGTGAAATTGAGCGAAGCCATGGAGAAAACACAAACAACAGAGGTCAGCGACAGAGAAATTGCCAATATCATCACACTCCTTGACTGACATTTGCCTGTCTTGGTCTGGTTGTTTAATCAAAACCTGGCGAAATCGCTTCAACGTTATTTCTGTTCTGAATTGTGATTGACGCACATAAACTCTGGTGTCCATCTGCGACAAGAAATTGTACATGGGTTGAATGCAGCAAGGTTTCCATGACGACACCAGCAGTTCTAGAGAGCTTAGTTTTACGCTGGTGTTTTCACAGTTCTGGAGCAAAACATAGCAGATACCATGTGGCATCTTTGTTTCTGATTATCTCATCTTGCCTTTTGAAGGTAACCAAAGCATCAAGTGTTATTTTTTTTCACCCATCAGACATCACATTAATGAAATAACCTTGATGACATCATCAAAAACCAATCAAACAATGAGGTTACCAACAATTATAGGACTTCACAATTTGCCATTGAATTCTTAATTGTATATACTTCTCGATTCATTAAACCAAATGTTTATATTTTAAACAGATTGTTCACTTCATATTATTATTGATAGTGTGGGTCGACAGTTGGATGGAGCCTTGGGCCCTCTAGGTTCGAGTAGAATGTTTCAATTACAGATATACTTAGCACTGGAGGAAGATGAATGTTCCAACTGAACAGACTTCATATTTATGATAGTGTTTATGTGGCAATGACTGCTGGATACATTCCTTTCATATAAGTGAAATTGATTGAGTTTTTATTTCTTTGAGCATCAGCTCATCAGAATATACAATTACATATATACTCATGACATTGCAGTACAATGTTGATATTCATAAGTATGGAGTGTAAAAGTGTAAAATACCCTCCTTGTAGCATCAGGCTTTGTATGTTAGCTTAAGAAATAAATCCTGGGGCTTGTTGCTCAAATAACTATAAAATTGTTTGCTGTACTCTATCTTGTGACTCACTCATAGACTTGTGAACTGTGCAATAAAGTAGTATCTAAAAGCACACTTGCTAACCACTTAGCCACTGTCATGGGCCCCTATTAATTTTAACCCGCTACTAGATTTGCTTGTTTGTTTGATTGGTGGTCATCCTAGACAGAAAACTCACACAAACTTTCTGTAAGGATCAAGATTGGCTAGTTTTTAAAGGAGAAGAAAACACATCAGACTTGTATTGATTAGATAAAACTTTCTCCAGACATATGGATGCTGGCTATTTGTTGCTAAACAGAAATGTAGACAGAGAGGAGTAAACAGGGTTTGAGTACGTGTTACATCAGAACGACAGGCTCTGTCAAGTTTGACCAAAGCTATACATTTCTGTTACAACCACTATACAAGTCATTAGGGCCGTCAAGAAAAAATAATTCTTTCTTTCTAATATGTGACCAAGAAATGAGTCACAGTCTCAAAATTGAGTGGAACTGACACTGGCAACATCACGGCACAATACAAATACTTACAAATCTATCCACTTCCTGGTCCTCTTTAGCTCTGAATGGACCTGGGCAACAGGAAGCTCCCTTCAACCACCCTGGAAACCTTGTGAGATTCCCTCATATACCGTATTTAATGGACAAGTTTGTATTTTAGAGAAGAACTCAAGACAACAAATTCATTGATTTTCAAATAATTTCTTCAAATGAAGTTTAATCAAATCACTGTAGCCAATCAGAATGCGGGTAAACACAACTGCTGCAGGATTAAACTGTTGTAGGAGTTAATATGTACAGTGTTTTTACTGGTGCATGTATCGTAAAGTCTCCTATCACTTCATCAACATAAAAAATTTAACAACTGAAACTTTTTATACAGAAATCATGCAGTGAGATAAAATTGCGGAAATCATTAACCTGAAGAACATGAAGAATAAATCTTTGGTCCCAAAATAAAAAGCATGAATGTATTCAAACATTATAGCATTTCAAAAATAGAACAATAACCAGGTTACTCAGCTCAACTGAACAAATATTCCAAAATGAGCATAAATTCGCTTACATTTTGTGATATTTCTACTAGTGGATTTGACAAAACCACATCAAACATGTCGGCTAAAAAAAAAAGATAAAGTGAAAACTGTTAAGAATAACCCACACAACTCTGCCGGGCACTAGTCAATTTAACTTTCACATTTTTACGGACACACTATGTACATAGGTATACACACACAGTTTGTAGTATTGGATAAGCACTCAGTTCAGATTTTGGTTAGGCCCAGCTATTACACTACCCCCTATCACCCTCCCCTTCGGCAATGTGCATTATGTAAATTAGAATGGTTGTAAGACTACATGGACTTCACATTTCTGATGACCTAGAAAAATAATGTTACTCTAGTTCTAAGTTAAGAAAACATGACTGAGCTCAGTAAGTACTGCCACTAATTTAACATGCATTCTCACTGTATGATTCCAAGTTAGGAATTACAGTGTGTCGCTCATTTGCAGCACATTGATTGGTTAAGAAAAATGCATGATGACCAGTCAAAAGCAGATTCCCCTGAAATTGTAGCTACGTGTACAAGTCTCACTGTGAGAGTACCCTAGATCACCTCAAATTTCGTCCAGAACAATCCTAATGTTTTGCTTCTTATGACAATATTACAACATGTAATAGAACAAATTTATGTTTTCTGATAAATGTTCTATCTGAAATATTCATCTTTCCAATAATTTTAAATAGCTTTGAAAACAGTAATTTTATGGACGAATTGGAAGTGATTTAGATATACCTTTAGCTAAAGATAAAAAAACATTATTTCAACTACTACCTTTGAGAGCTCATGTTGTCGATTATATTAAATTCACTGGATACAGTTGTAACAGATTTAACACATTCAGGCACATATAAATCACAACACTGATTTGTGTAATTCCTTAACATCTAAACACATTTACTACTTGAATTACCAGTTTGAAGTTTTACACTGAAGCACAAATGTAGGCACCCAGGTGACACTGAATACAATGGCAAGAGGTCTGTCCAGTGGAAGATAAGGCAAAATACGGCAGAATTTTACAAGAAATAAAGAAGCACAACATATCAAAAGTAGTCCCATAAATAATTTCTTTGTAAAGTTATCTTTGAGCTGAACTGGTTCAATTCCAGTCACAACCCATATTAACATGCAGAATTAGAATACATTTGAGGCAGACATAGAGGAAATATGTTTAGCAAAGGATTTTCTATGCGTTTCTTGAAAAAACGTGAAACAAGACACAAACAATGTAACAGGAATTGTTCTGTGGATTTCAGATTTCCATACTCTTTAGACATTTACACCGGCTGGTGTTTAATTAATGATGTCCTCAAGGCTTTTTCAATCATATGGAATTCAGTAACTAGCCACACATACACAACCATAAAATCTGAAGCTTGCTACATGTATGTTAAACTTTTCAATTTTTTCCAAAGCGCTGTCATAACAGTAGAAATTTGCTTGTTAATTGAAAAATAAAATGAGAGCGAAGAAATTGAATCAGTGTATTCTCATTAACAAGCTTTTACAAAATAAGATGAAGCTTTTATACATCAACATGGAATGAGTTTTTAGATTGTTCAACATTTCATAACAGGGGGGGGGGGGGGGATATTTATTTGGTATGACATAATTTAGACACGGACAGCACTCACAAAACTAAGATGCAGTTGTCTTAGGCTTTCATTCTCTTTTAAATGGAAGGATATTTTGTTTGTTTGATTGGTGTTTAACGTCGTACTCAAGGGTAATGGAAGGATAAAAATGTAATAATTAACATGTAATATAGATATTAAATCTATTAATCATTGAATGTTTTTGTGGCTTAAAACGACTTGAAATGTGTTCAAAAGTCTAAGAAATCTGATAAATTTCTATAAGAAAGTTACCTTAGAAAAAACATATCCAATATCAACCCAGCTATAGATTCTAACAAAGACAGCATCAGGCATTGAAGTGTTGCTAAAAACAGCTCAGGATAAATGGAAAGAAATTTGTCATAAAATTTATAAAAGAATATTTCCTAATGTAAAAAGCAAATGGAAATAAAACACTTTGCTTTTTAATTTAGCTTTGGTGCAGAGTAGGCAAGACTGATTCTGGTAAACTTTTTGGGTATTATTTTTTTTTTTTTTTTACAAAAGGCAAATATTTTTTTTTAAGTCAACTTTGCTTCACAAGATTAATTCCTTTTTTTATCAACTGATTTGTAAACACACATTGCATGCCCCAAGTCAACATGGCTTTTGATCAAATCAATAAATCTTAACCTTAAGTGTTTTTGATCATCAATGGTTATCAAACATAGATGGCCAGCTACACTGATAGTGATTATCTCCCTTTTCCCACCAGTTTTCGTCCCCAAATCTTTTCAAACAAGTTCAGCCAAAGTATTCAGTACAAACTTCCAGTCCAAACTATCAACCTATATAAACTTTTAACAAGATGTTCATAAGAACATAATGGCCGGATTGTATAAAGGAAATGAGCAGAAAAAGGCGTATAGCCTAAAAAAAATCACTGACATGCTAATATAATGACCTATTATACAGTGAAAAGTAACTTTAAAATAGATGTTGTGTATATACACGATCAGACCAGATTTAACATTTCTTTGGACAGTAGATTATTCCACAATACAACCCAAACACTCAAGAAGATGGCTTGGCTTTTTTCCAAGGTTAAACATTATACCATCTTTTTCTTTAGGGTGTGCTGTTTGCATTCAACCCTCTTTATTTCTCAATGACAACATTTCTATAAAAGGCTTTCTTCCTTTACAAATCTAAGCCAACATTTCAATTTATGCTGGGTGAGTTAGATAAACTATTTTCTTTACACTGTGCCATTTGTATTAGACACTTTAACACAAAACTTTATTTTCCTAACTGCAATTTACATAAGACACTATTTTTCTTATACTGTGTTAATAACAAAAGAAACAAAATTTGTTATGTGCCATTTACATTGAAATAATTGTCCTCAAACTGTGCCACTTACATAAACATTGCTTTCCTCCCACCATACCATTAGTATTGAACACTTCTTTCCTTACATTGTGCCATTTACATTAGATACTATATGTTATTTTCATACACTGTGCTACTAACATTAGACATTGCTTTCTTTTCACTGTGCTGTTTACATTAGACATTGCTTTCCTTACACTGTGCCTTTAACACTAGACATTGTTTTGTTACAGTGTGCTGTTTACATTAGACATTGCTTTCCTTACACTGTGCCTTTAACACTAGACATTGTTTTGTTACACTGTGCTGTTTACATTAGACATTGCTTTCCTTACACTGCCATTTACATTTAACACTACTTTCTTTACATTGTGCCATTGACATTAGACACTGCTTTACATACACTGTGCCCTTTACATCCGACACTTCTTTCCTTACACTTTTCCACTTACATGTGACAAACTTTCCTTACACTGTACCATTTACATTAGAAACAACTTTCCCTAAAATGTGCCATTAACATTAGACATTACTTCCCATACACTGTGCCCTTTATATTAGACATTGTTGCATTCAGTGGAATAGTAAAAATTGATTCCATACTGTGTGGAAATATTTGACTTTATTTAATTTACAGTGCATTTAACCCACCTTTGTCTGAAATCTACACAATTACTTTAACACAACCCTTTTCTTCTCACACAATCTTTTAAATTAGCACAGTTTGTTTTAAAGTTTCAAGCATAAGATTGCACGTATAATTTGATAATACTTCAGACAGGATGATTTTAACAATACTGAAGAACTTTGTGTGTTTTTTTTTTTGTGGTCAAACTGTTGCTAGATAACCGGAGAGTGATGCAGTTAACCTTTTCCCATGAAGTCAGGTAAATAGAAAGCTCTGTTGATCAGAAGTGGTGCACCCGAATACACAGATAGGATCTGACATTTCAAACAGGTGTCACGATTTGCTGTCAATTTCAAAATGTTTGTAGATCGATGTAACATAAGACATCACAGATTGCCAGTCCGGTCTCTCCATTGCAGCCATATCATTGATATCCTACAACAAACACAATATAAACAAATAAAATAAACATAAATTCAGTAAACATCTCTTCCATTTAGGTTACACAACACACCTTTGCTGAAACTCTAGATCAAAATTTAATTCCTATCTTAACAAAACCAAGGATGTGTTTTTGTTTGATTGATATGTTAATTGATTAATTGGTGTTTTATGCCATGCTTAAGAGCATTTTACTTAAATGACGGCAGTGTTTAAAAACACACCCTCTTCAACTGCATGGAGCAACATCATGTGATTCATTCACTACCACTCATATAACCTATGCGTGGTTAACAGAGGGACTTTCCCCCGCAACAGGCAGATCGATGTAGGTGTGGTAGGCAGAGAGGCTAACCACTAAATCATGACTTGTGGCCTACACCCAGGTTAAGATATATTGGTTTATGTGTGTCAAACACTGAGTGAGGTTATTTCACTCACATCCATCAGTAAATGTCTACACTCATACTACCATCAAGTGAGATAAATTTCTAAGAGATGGAAAACAAACTGATGTTTAACTCATATTAAGACAGTCAAACCTTATATTTGGAAACTAAAGACTAAAGCAAGAAAATTATTATTAACATCTTCTTTTCATATGTTGTCAAAACAAAATTTGCGTATATATAAAAAAACAGTATTCTTTCATTTAAATTTTTTCTTCTAAAATTTAAACTGTTTGTTTGTTTGTTTGACTGTGATTTAATTTCATACTTAAGGTTATTTCACTCATTTCACCCCAGCAAGGCATCAAATCATATGACAATCATATGAGGTAATCCAAAAACATCACCAACAAATCAGCCCCTTAGCTCTGAGAGAACATAGTGATAGACAAGAGGAACCGCAACCAAACAGCAAGCTTAAAGCTCAAATGGAAAAGGAAACAAATATTGTTATTTGTTGCTGACAGTTTACAGCTTTCTATACTGAACTAGAACTGACCAGTATTGGCTGGATTCCAACACTTTCTGCCGCTTCAAACGCTGCCTTGAAATTGGTTCGCTGAAATCAGAACAAAAATCACTTATATTTCTCTCAAGTCAGCAAATATATTTTCAGAAATTATTACCTAACTGATTTTAATTTTGTGCCAATATTACATTTCACAAAATGCTTTGCTAGTTTTGTAAACTTGGTTTGATTTATGCTTTCCTGTTTTATATTGTTAGATTAATGGGCTATCCCAATGGATGAAGGAGACCACCCAGAATTCAGTGGCACAAAGCAGCCTAAAATTATCTTCTTGCACTGCTACTTCGTTCTGTTTAGTTCAATTGTGGGTATAAAGTCGTACTTTAGGTTATTTCACCCGTAAATACAAGGACATCACAAACAGATTAGCTTTATGCTGCCCCTAAGCGCTGAGAGCACCAGGGCAACACAAAGCTCTTTCCCACTAGATGTACTTTGGTTGGTTATTTGATTATTGGCGTTTTCCATCCATGTGGCTAGATGTACTTTGCTTGGGGTTTAATGGTGTACTACAGCTTATTTCACATATATATGTA
>JARFOD010042781.1:0-10194 GCA_031763545.1 Mopalia muscosa | reverse complement strand
GAAGTGGACAATCCGTCGTTATATAAGTGAAATACCCTTGAGTACGACGTTAAACACCAATCAAACAAACAAACAAAAATAAGCCATTTGTTATTTGGATTTTATAAACTTCTTATTCCCCTGCTTTGATTTGTTTTCATTTTTTACTTGGAATCACGCTGTGATTGTAGAGATCATGCCCTTATCCGGAAACAAACAAACAAACACTATTATAGTTATTACACCATGTCTGCTATATATCAGTGTTATACTTCTGTGACGAACTCGTCGCTTGGCTTTACATAACAGGGTCAACGCTCCACCGGATGAAATAGTCTTTGGATCGATAAACACACTTAGACGATTATTTTGTCGTTTCATCCAAACAATGGGAAAGATTATATGCTTCATGTTGCTTATAATCAACACTGCTTCACCTTTGTTCAGAAGGCTTTTTGTTTATGATTTTTCACCATTATCCGTGATGAATTACATAACTGTGTGACGCAAAACCTTTGATAAAGCACTTAATCAATACAATGAGTAGCAAACCGGGTTCCATTCTACCAGAACAAGTAGTTCGTTTCCAGAATACAAACGATCACAATAGGCAATTATGCGAATTTAAGTCTGTATAGGTGTAACGCAAAGTTTATTGTAAAGTTTGAAATTTTGAAAATTTGAGATAAATGCACAATTATTCTATGCGATGTTAAGCTATACACAATTTTTAAACATTAATTCAAACTCCTTGTGATAGATTATTTGAAACGAATAATACGCAATTAAATGAAAATGTTATATGCTATTGAGATAAAAATAAAAATTATACAATATACATAATCTGTATATAGTTTACACTGTGTAATATAATGCCCTTGTGAGCTTTGGCAGTTCAAAATATCCCTGACTTTTGTAAATTTATATTCTTTTACGTGAGCGAAATATGTGTATGCGTTTTTGAATAAACGGAACGAATTCTTGCAAAGGCAATTGATGACTGGTATATCCTGGACATACAGTACCCCTCGTTGTTTCGTAACAGATTTTTGAGCTTGCAATTTGATAAAGGAGGTGTTTTCGAACAGAAAAACAGCTATCATCAATCAGCTGTTCTACCGAATCAACAGACTAATATGCGTCACCTGACACTTTTCATATACTACCGTGGCCGTCAGAAGACAGCTGTATCATCAATAAAGCGTAAGACTGAATTGACGCTACTTGGATCTATTTTTTGCACCTGATTTGGAAATAAAATTCACTTGAGCATGAACAAGATTTCAAAAAATGATCCGACTTCAATATTTCTTACATTTATGAACATAGGAATGTCAAATAGTTTTTAAATGTCAAAGAATTTATTTAAAATGAAATACATAAAAAAGATAATATGGCTTTTTAGCAGCATAGGATTAATAAAAGGAGTCGGAAGTGTGAGGTTGTTATGACATCAGCATATATATATTATGAATGAAATGTATAAAAACCAATAAATAAAGTACAACAAACGACCACATATACCAAAATAAAGTATAAAGGACATGATACAGAGCACAATAAACGACCGAATATATCACAGCAATTGTATGAGCATACATTTAATGTTTGATTTGGTGAGATGAACAGTTCATAATCATGAAATGAAAATTATTTATGTTGCTTTATACATTGCTATCCTAATTAAACTGTGGTCTAAATCGATATGAACAGCTTTTTGAAACAGCTTAAATTGTATATTCCGTTGCTCGTTTGCAATTTTTATTTAACACAAACTTACAAAATAACTGTAAAGGGTGAAACTGTATATAACGGTTCATTGTATATGGGGTAATAACATGTTTAAAAACGTGAATGTTTTTAGTTTTGCCCATTTTTAGTTAAATTATTACAAAAAACGATAATTTGTGCTGAATATATGATGTACCAAACATGTCCTGGTCATTGTGAGTTAATTGTTCATGAAACCGTGTCCTACAAACAATAACTCAAGACTTGAACAATTGACATAGCAAGTGTGAAATACATTCGTGTTCTCACGTGTTTCCTTTTTAAATTCCAAGCAACCAGAAAACACAAGTTAATCAGATCGGATATAGCAACGCATTGAAAAATCACAATCGCCTTTATCTCAGTTATATTGTTTACTCTCTGAGCCGGGCCATAGTAAATAAAAACACCAATACACAGAAAACAGTGTGAAGAAAACAGAAGGAAAAGTCCATCGGCAAAATCGATCAATGGCCACGGCCCTTTTTCTGGCGATTTCGTCAGCGACATACACATATGATGAAGGCTTGGTCCTCGATGAACCAAACTTGTACTTCTGAAACCAAATATAAATATTTTTTTATAGGTGAATACACAGTGTTTTTCCAGCAGTAAGGCATAATTTGAGCGCAACGTATATAGTAGATTATTTCAAAATTTACAGAGGAGTCAGATGAATATAGCTGATCTACACTGAAAAGTCAATTCTATAGCGTAATTTCTTTGGTCGGAGAACATATCCTTATAAAAGACCATATGCCAGGTATGATACACACACAAAACATACAGCTGTTTCCCAATGTTATCCGGTAAATATAGATACAATATTTTTTTTCTAAAACAATGCTTTTCCTCAACATTTTTTTCATAGTATAGACAAATACTATTTGGAAGCATTAACATGTACACGTACAGATCTCAACGTACCTTGGTCCGCAGCAGGATTCAGTAACAATGACGGCTGTATCCAAAGGGAGACAACTTATGTTATGCGGGTTTGAACTTACTTACCTGTCTCGTTACACAGTAACATCGGCATGCAGATATGTAGTCTTTGTTTTAAACCAAGTATTGTTATACCTTTCTAAAATGGCAGCCACATGAATCCATAGCGGCATCCTCATCGCCCGGATCTGGATGAGGCACCTCACTTGAACCACGCTGATACAATTTCACCTTCTTTCGAGATAAATAGTTAACTATGGAATATTCCAATAAGGCCGAAAATACAAAAACTAGGCATAGAAAGTTCCACACGTCAATAGCCTTGATGTATGAGACTTTGGGGAGGTTGCCCTGTGCAGAATCATTCTGTGTTGTCATCGTCAGAACTGTAAGAATCCCTAAAGAAATCCTGGCCGGAACCGAGTCAACGTGCAGCCAGAATGACACCCATGACAACATTACGATCATCACACAAGGGACGTAAATCTGTATAACATAATATCCCAGGTGGCGGGTCAGGGCAAACTTAACCTCTAAACATGTGTAATCGTCTACAATGAATAAAAAACATAAATAAAGTCTAATTTTTAATGATTTAAATTTTTTTCTATCAAGAACAACAATTCACAAATATGCATCGAACTAATAAATTAAGTACCGCAATAACATTAAACGTAACTAATTATTGTTTCTTTGTTTGATGAAACTCCACGCTTAGTGACTTATCATGACCATTTCCACATCCGTATTTTAATTTAAAAAAGCTTCAACGCATACCAGCTTGTACGGACTATAAAAAATTGCCACAATTTAATTTAAACAAAGGGTATTGTGATTTGCCTCTTGAATTCAACTGAGACCGTTTTTATCATCAAAATTCAAATTTAAACCTAAAATGTGGGTGTTGCTGGCGGTACTATCAAGTCAAAACGGTTGCGATTAGCAAGAATCAAGTTACCAGCCTTACCAACTTTCCGAGACTTTCATTCCAGCAAGTGAGTGGAATAATGACGACACCGGCTTGACACCCCCACAAAAGTACAGTATTGGGCGTTCTAACATAAGACCAAAAAGCCTTTGGCTGGAACTCTATCCTGATGAACAAATACTAACGTAACATTTCATTGGCAAAGCATCACATACCTAAACCTATATATACTGGGAACACAAGACGATCAACCAATGGCAATCATGTACATGTAATGGATAAGTTTTGTATTCGTCCATAGTACCATGCATTACATGATTATTGAATGATTTCAATGTGATACAATCACATGGTTACATAGGAGAAAGGGTTATCGCAGGGATCTTTGCTTGTTTTTGTGACTGGGGTTTGATGCCGTAATTATTAAAGGACGGAGCACAAAAACGGTGTTGTTTGGGTCTACGACTTTCTATCACAGTTCACTCAATGCCACGTAGATACGACAAGTAATAATCAAAATAGACAACTCGTGAGATGATATCCCTGTAACATAGAAGTGGGATAGAAGTGAAACTTACCTGGAGTCCTGTTTGTACAATCATGTAGTTTGACCTCTCTCTCCAAATGGAACTGGGGCAGTTCAAATTCAGGATCCAGTGTAACCGCCGTTCGTGACTTCCATGCTAAAAGCACATTCTCAGTGGTGTAAGTAACTGAAAGGAAGGAATCCTTACTTAATTTACAAAAAATAAAAAAATAAAAAAAATAACACTATGGTAACTTATTAAAATTCTGAAATGTCTTTCTTTAAATGTATGAGAGTGAATTCATCAAATGAAAGTTTGTTTGTTTCATTGGGATTTAACGTCATACTCAAGGATGACGACGGATTCACACGGCTCCTTGCCCAATTAAACTACGGCGGAAAACCGGGAAGAAACCTCGTAAAAGACACCATCGCGATTGCTTGTGCCACAGTGTTTGGTTCACTCATATACCAGAGGGTCGACATACGGACTCATACGGTACATCGAAGAAGGCTTAAGTAAGCGCACTTACCAACCTCTAGCCACGGCCGCGGGCCCTGTAATGTAGATTATTTCATCCATATGATCGCGTAGTACCTGCCCAGTGTGCGAAGTAAACTACACAGGCCTCACCGGCAGTAAACTGTGACAATTAACAAGACAAGGAGCCAACACAAAACTTGATGCAATACGACAAAATTGTACACATTAAGGTTGTGGGATTTTTTATGACAAATCGGCCTTGGTCCTGAACAGGCTTTCTGTCACGGGATTTGACACGAACAGACTGCGGCAAATAGCAACAATCCCCCGTGATCTGGGTGGTATTTGACATATCCGTTTGTTTATCTAAACAATTTGTGTGGACTTTTCTTCAAGAAAAAACAGAACAATAGAAAGTACATTGTAAATCAGAAAAAAAGTTATTTGATTATTTTTAATATCATAGATAGTCCTTGTGTACAATTATGGCGCATATACATACCGTGATATATTTAAGATCAATGATAAAAACGTGTCTAAAAAGACTGACTGTTCCCTGTATTTGGTGATAAACGCGGTTTTTAGGGGTATTTCACATACATGAAGGCAATATATACTCCAGCAATAGAGCCACACACACACACAACTATATAATGTGAAGTGCTTTGTCTTGCTTGAAGAGTGATGTTCCTCTAGGTAAATACCACATAACTACATTTTGATCATTCCGCTCTTGCCAAATGACTAAAGGTGGAAAAGAGCAGGTTGCCCCAAAGGCGAAATCCTGTTCACCAGTACATCCTGTTAAGATGCCTGAGACCGGGCCAACTCGGAGTCTACCCCACCGGAAATCAAGCGAGAAAGAAATGTAAAAACACCATTCTCTTAAAGTCTTTGGTTTGGCTTGCCCATCACGAAGCGGGCATACGTTTCGAAGAGAAGAAACCCACTGATAACAGACAGAACAATCAAATAATGAAATGTTTGTCAGTTTTACATGTACATTTAATAAAACAGAACTTACAACTTTTTATGTAGAGAGAACAAATCTGGGTATCCATGGGAAATTTTTGGAGCTGCATTGGGCACGTGGCTGTCATGGTTACTCTGTTCAATGATACAAATCACAGGAACACGTATTGTCTATTTATAAGTTAGTTATATAATTCCTGGATTGCAGTAAACTATGATCCCATAGAAAGGGTAAAGAGAACAAGATGAATTGGTTACAGCATCCACAAAGTATCGCTGATATTCAGATAATATAATTTGGTTTTTATTTATCTAAATTTCGTTGCCTCACACAAATGTCCCAATATACCTCTGCCACACTCTAAAAAGTAGTTAAGGGTATGATATTAGCAGCTAAATAGTCCATATTTAACTGCGATTCAATATAAAGCAAACATGTAATAATTTGAGACATATTGCCCATAACCTTTTTGTTGGAACTTTTATTAACTTAATTATATTGGGCCAAACTGCAAATGTTATTACTCAAAACAGCTCAGATATCAACCCAGACTATCTTCACTTCCACAAACTCCGGGGCCCCGCGACCATTTGAATCTTTTGGGTTAAGAGTTGAGGCCCCTTTATCAAACAACATGGTGTTGTACACTGGATCCAAACACCCTTACCTGGCGGAATACTGTATGGTTCCATTTTCGTATATATGCAACAGTTTATTGGGTACTGTCACATCGTGGAAAGCTGCGTTCTTTTCATTGACAAAATAAAGATCTGGAACCCACACTTCATTCATATTCTTTGGATCCAGTTCCAGGAAACGTATTTTCCCAAGCGGTTCTTGGAATGTTAGTCTTGGGTCCACCCAACTTTGCGTTATCAACATGTGGATCGAAAAATCCTGAAATGGAAGAAATATGGTGCAGTTAGGTAATAATAAAGTAAGAAATTCTCATGGTTCCAATTTCACAAAAAATGCAGAGTAGATAAAATATAAAGAGACGTTAAGCTGAACAAAATATCTAAATTATCTGCATGACATTATGTTTTCCTACTAAGGACTTAAAATGGGCCTGTTTTAACGGCGCCCCTTGCATTGTAGAAAAATTGGGTAAGCCTCACAGTGTCTGACGTCACTGAACAAAGTTTTATATGGTATCAAACCAGGTAAAAAAAACAACAACGCCATACCTGGCAGGGAATAAATATATAATTTTATTTGACTGAAAGAGCTATCAGTTGTGTTTCATTAAAGAGACAATTGAACCAAAAGGCAAAAAGTTCTTTGGCCAAGAAAAGAGGCATCAACACCAAATTTTAATTATTCCTTGGGGCATATGGTGGTCATCCTATCTTATCAGCCTTGCTTCATTTTCTGTTTGCTTCGCCTTTAATAAAGCTGCAACTTTTGATGATTCTCGAGAAAATTAGATACATAGATAGAATTCAGGCTTATTGCTTTTCAGGACTATATAAATTATAAATCTCGCAAATCAGTATTGCGCTTTCAGGTCTAAAATGCTTATCCAAATGGAACTGTGCACTAAAATGACTTTGAGATATCTCCGTGCTAACAGTAGGATAATTATTTTACACTCAATATATCACAATAAATGAGAAGGCATGTCGATAATCAATTTATCAATTCCATGTTGTTTGTTAGATTTTATCTAACACGCATTCATTAACTGCAGGGTTTTGAAGTAGAGTTGAAACGAAAGTATATGGCCAACAAGATTATGTTTCACATGTCCAAATGTCACAACATTAAATTGTGAGTAGCAAACCTCAATATCCAGCCGAAAATATGCCTGCTCGCTTCTACATTTAACCATTAATTACTATCTATAATTCGGACAGAGGCTTCTCGAGTTACATTCATTAACCAGGCAGGATCTACACCCATGTTCTCATCAGAATGTTCACTTTTTTCATATATAATTTACCATAATCCTATATGCCATTCAGGGAATCATAATGCTAATAGTATATGTGATATTTGGGCGATTATTGGTGTAACTTACCATGTTCATCTCACTAACAGAATCAAAACTGTTGATGTGGAGTTGTACAGTGACATTTGTTGGGTTGTCTGAAATAATCGACGAAAATATATTCACATATCAAGGTCTTGGTTTTCATTTCAGGGAAAAGATTTAAAATCAGTCTTCGTCATTTAACAATAATCATTTGAAAAAATTAAAGCGATATATTTGTATAATTATGTAAACAAAATTTAAAAAAATCTATATTTCTATAAAAAAAAATATTAAAACAATTAAAGAGTTATATATATTTGTCCATACAAAACTAATCCAAATAATTAAAGCGATATACATGTATCTATATCTTTCATAAGAAAATTTGAAATTATCAAAACGATATTTATATATATTGTTTATACATATTCCTAAGATCGACTGAATAATCTTTAATCCCAAGGCACGTGGTATAAGGCTGGTATCGCCTTAGGTCAATGCAATTTGGACTGTATTTAATATTGTAGTTAGTGGTCAAACAGGTGAAATTTTTTGAAGCCCTGACAACAAGATACAATTTATCAAGATTGCTTTTGTGTAAAAACTACAACTACAAGAAAATAAAACATTACGATCCACTTAAATGGGATGACCCTGTACACAGAATCACGTGGTCAGCTGATGTTATAACTGGTGTTATAGGCTTTTCAAAAATAAAGATTGTGTTTTGTCAAAATTCCAAAGGGCAAAAAAGCAAGTTATCATAAAAGAGAGTGTTCTTTCTGCCCTCCTTGTCTAAACACAGAAACCGGGGGTTAGTGTTCATTGCAGCGTAAAGTTGTAACAAATTCTATTTTCAGAAATAGTTATTCGTAGAGCTCGCTTTGGAATGCATGAGTTAGTGCACTAGATAATTAAATCTGACAGCAAGGGAGGTAATAAATAGAACAAGTATAACATATGCCTGTATTGATTCGGTAGGATGCATTCAAGCCCGTTGCGTGCTCGTGTACAATGACGGCGAGTGTTGCCACACGGCCAAAATAATACATTTTCCAGTTTTGTAACTGAACTGTGCTTAATAGTAAACACTTAATTCATATGTTCTATCATCTCTTTCTCTCAAGACCAACTTTTGCTTTATAGTGCTTCAAAGCTTCGCAGCGAAGAGCTGATAGTTTAAAAACACATTGAAGCTGTTTAAATTTTAAAGAATTTCCTACAACAGTTTTCCATTGAATAACAATTATTCTCAAAAAATTTTAATAACTAAAACTTTAAACTAAAAATTATAAACGCTACAGTTTTAAATACTGTGTTTACATACCTTGATTAAAATTCGGTGCTATTTTACTTGTGTAATTCTCCAAGATGTTCGCTAATATTTCTGCTCTGAAAATAATATAAAAAATGAGCCTTTTTAAAATTGAATTTTTTGTTACAACAAAGACTTGGCTTATTTATTTAAATTTCAAGTAACCTTACTTGAGTGCGTTTCCATTTTTACGAATGGTGTGTTAAGTGAAAAGGCACAAAGCCCTGCCAAAAGAGGAAATCCACAAAACTTAAGTCAAAATATAACACAAGTTCTGAAATCTGACTTATTTTCTTGACTTTCTGTGTGTTATTGTTGGAGAAAGTAAACATTATATTCGTCAAAAATTGAACTTGACCATAATTGTACATATATTGTGTGATTGTTATTATTTGACACAAATGGTATAACTGCACACCACTATGCAATCAAAATTTCACCATGTACAAAGATATGTATGGGTACTGGGCGAGTCTGACAGCATGTAACCAAGAGTCGGCCAATTACAATAAAAAAGTTTGTGTTAGATGCAAAGTTCTCTGATCTCTGGTCGTCTATCAACACATTTAGCCTTAGTTAGAGATACAAAGTATGAGCGCTCCTAACCGTGTAATTTTAAGATTTTACAATTACCGACTTTTATGTGTTCAATAAACTTCTCTCCAATAATATTTTGTAATCTGAAAGCTGTGATAGATTTGGTATGTCAATTGCAACCTTTAATTGTTCAGTGGCCGCGTTTAAAAAAAATTGAACATCACGGTCCAATTATATGTTGTCATGCGGTCATATTTCTACCCTGGTCCCCGTCTCCCACAATGCACCATGTTGCAGGAAGTCTCGCATAGAAGCGCTCAAACTCAGTAGCTAAGATTGTGTAATTGCGCTTTATGACCCGTTTCCGTAGCGGAAATTTATATCTGATCAGACACTTTCTGTCGCCATATACCACGATTCATTGAGGAAACTAAAAGTCTAACATCTGGATTGGCTAATCGAGAATACAAGGTTTCCAGTGACAGTCAGCTTTGATCTTCCACAAAGAGACAGGCGAACAAAGTAGACATATTTGCGGACGTTACGGAAGACATCGGTTCTGACACAATATTGTAAAGATTCCAAAGGACCAAGTTTCCTTGCACCACTGGAATCAAGTACCAATTTTTGTCCTCTTAGATTGATTGCTGTTTTTCACCATGCTTAAGGGTATTTTACTTATTTCAAGGGTATATAACGCCGGTGTATTCCAACGATAATGTCTCCTTTGCATGTCAAAAACGATACATACATCATAATACC
>JARFOD010042770.1:0-10195 GCA_031763545.1 Mopalia muscosa | reverse complement strand
TATATGTATATTTCGTATTGTCATATTTACTTCCTTATTTTCTACACTCCTCTGAATATCTCTGTATTTGTTGAATTCATTGGTGAATAAATAAACATAAACATAAACATTAACTCTCGCTGTTTGTTGTCCTGATTTGTGATTCGAATAACGAATCCTGTTGTTTTGTCATGATTCGTGATTCAAATAACAAATCTGATTTGTTGCCCGATGTTGATATTTTCACCACATACGACAATCAGTCTATGTCTATAAAATTATAATCCACACCTGCTTTCTTTTCACTGTTTTATTTGCAGTCATCAGATTATCATTTATATTTAGATGTAGTTTTATTTTATCTAAGTTACCATGGTTATCTGTCCTGTTATGGGGTCATCGGGCCTGTATTGGAATTAAATAAGTCAAATCAAAACAAATTTCATTTTTTAGCTTGGAGCAAAGATAATGCTGAACTGTCAATAAAAGCACCCTGATAAATTTAGTTATTTGTATGAGACGCTCTATCGCAAGGCCATCGCACATAGATTCAACCATAAGATAAAGGCTTAAAAATGACCCGTAAAGTCTTCAAAGTAACAACTATAAATAACATTGTATCTTAATACACGTCTTATTCTGTTATGTTAGAATTAGAATCATTCGGATCAAAGTTATAAATTTGCAACATGCCATAATGCAATGCGCCTTGCAGCAACAGGACAAATTGCCTTTATCGCCTACCTTTATCACATATTTTCAACAAATATCAAAGTTTCAATAGCAAAAGGTAAAGTCACCAATTCAACTGTCGAAACACTTCGTACCCAGGGCGGAATAACCTTTAAGCAAACAAAGCACGTGCTTAGTGCAATTATAATTTTTTCCATTTCGTTTTTTTTTTCATTTTAAAGGAAACGCCTTGTTTTGGTCGTTTGTAATAATGAATTAATGTAACTGTGCTAAATTATAACAGACAATTATGTTTCAGTTAATACAGATCACGTCAATTGAGAATTCTCGGCAAGAGTTGTGACGTAGCTGATGGGGAATGTACAATGAATTCTTCTCCCTACTCAGACGTCATCAAGCTTCTGACCAATCAAGTGCTTTAGATTTTTCGCCATTTGAAAAAGATTGTTATTGCAAAATTAAATTTCGATAAAAAAAACATCATTTTAATTGTTGGAAACATGTTTTGAAGACATGTTCCGTCATATGAAAATACGTTTTTATTAATGCTTGTGGACATTGTAGTGCCAACCCTATGCTCGCCCACGCGAAACGATTGTAGGTATCGTTTGATTTGTCTTTGCAGCGTATTTTTTTGTCCCGGTCCAATAAACATTATATATCAGTGCTTTTAAACAGAATGAAAGAATATGAGCACAGTCACCAGCGTTCCTTACAGACAAGTGTTTTCTGATTTTATTTTATAGAAAGTTCTTGCAAGTATACGTACATGTAGATAGATGGATCTATTAGAAGTTTACGACTATGTAGTGGGTAAGTGTAATATACGTGTTAGTAAATTGAGATTCAGATATTAATTATTTGTAGGCTTCTAGTGGCTGTTAGAATCGAAGGACAGAAAATAGCATTAATGTCCTTTCAGACAGTACAATAAAGTCAAAATGACAATGTCTTATGGTTTACTATTCAAATCTATGTTAACCACGGAAATTTAGTTTTGCTTCGCTTTTATAACGTCACTTGAATTTATTTTGTTTATATTCGCTCACTAAACATGGTATCAGTTTGATAGTTATAGGCGGCTTATTAATTAAGAACTGAACGTCTAATGAAAAACTAGTAAGAAAGGTATTTGTTGGAGGTCATTGGGGAGCTAGAATTTATGAACTCTCATATCTCAGTCACTGGTTTGAAGGTGTGTTGATGATGGGAACTAGTTCTATGCTGAAATATCAGCGGCAAATGTATGTAAAAACAACAATATTGAAAATATCGCCATGCTTAATTTTCCAAGTTTTGTAAGGAAAAGAGCTGTCATGTTTTTAATATTGTTAATATGACAAACATTCTATAATTTAAACAAATCCGGGTCATTATTTCACATAGTCGAATTTTCAACAATAAAATGTTTAGAAAAAAGTATGTAAGCCAGCCACATTTTAATTCGGGTGAATATAATGAACAATCCCTTTTTAAATTATTTCGAAATTCGGTATCATGAGGCTTAGTTTAACTGTACTAATGCCATTTTCATTGTTTATTGAAACAGTTGGCGCTGGTTCAAGTGGTTGTGTTGTGGCTAGTCGACTCTCCGAAGATGCGCAAAAAAGAGTTCTCATACTAGAAGCAGGAAAAGATGACCGTGATTACCCGGATATCCCTGTGCCTGGGAGAGCAGGCGGTGCAGGGGGAGATGAAGTTGACTGGGGGTTTACTACTGTCGCTCAGCAATTTTCATACAGGGGATATAAAGATCAGGTATACAGTGTAAAATTTTCTCAATAATACTTAATACAAAGAACCCTTCTAAGAATTTGCTTGATTTTTATTTTTGCTAGAAGTTAATTGGACTCATATCTTGAAGTTGGTAACTTATTTTACAGCAGCGTAGGGCTACATCATTTTGAAACGGTGTCATTTTTCAAATGAATTTGAATAAACCAACTGATATGCTGTGGTTTCATTACTATTACCAGAATAGACGCCTTATAAATAGTTAGGCGTCTGAATGACGGATTTGCCTGAATCCTGGGTAAGCTGCCTGAATAAGCTGCTATTAAATAGTCTAGCCAAATAAATGGATAAAATTGTGACAACACCGATATGTGTAGATAACCCTGACAACACTGTAGTTTCAATTTAATATTTAATTGATAGTTTCAATACTCTACCCCCCCCCCCCCCTACAGACTGTTTTTACGTTTCGCCGTTTTACTTCCAAACTACTGTGAATTTTGCAACACATGTATATATATTCTGATTCGTCTTTTTCTGCGGAACAATAATAAGTAAATAATTTTGCTCTAAAACGTACAGAAAAAAATATTTGGCATAAAAAGTACATTTTTGCTACCTCTTTTTGAAATTGATACTTCTTTTACACTATTTACGCCAACTGTTCAATCTTACATTAACGTATAATACATTATGTAAACCCAAAAACGGTCATTCCTATTTGTCTTAGTTTTCTTGCAATATTGGGTTAAAGGCCAAAAATAAAAAAAATGAGTCAAATAGTAAAATTTCAACTTCTTATAACTTTATCTAAGAAACGAAAGAAGATATTAAACATATGAATGACAGTTTTTTGATTTTATATGTTAAGATGAAGTGTGGAAAAAATCAGCTCTGTAGGTCTAAAAACAGCTGAGGAGTAGGCATTTTCCCAAGTAAGGTACACTGAAAAATGAAAGCAGAGAAAATACGTAAAATGTATTTCTGATCTATTTTACGACACTTTTACCTCCTTCATGCTCAATTGTTTGAAGTAGTTCAATCTAGTTTTTTCACAATTTGTTTCGAATTGAGACATTCTATGTATGTTTCGAAAATAATTATGCATATATTTTATGAAATATACCCGTTTTTCTATCAAATTGCCAATAGCTGACCGTGTCAAATGCTAGTTGAATTCCATTGAAGCTGTGATTAATCACTGAAAAGGCTAAAACCAATTAACCACATGCGGCGTCAGTGAATAAGTGCTCAATATACAATACACGGAAACCGTTGATAGCGTTGGTCAGACAGTTAATGCTCTCTAGGTAGCTACATGTATTGAATTGATTGTCAAAACAACCCTGTTGTAAATAATGTAGTCAGGTTTTATCATCAAAATTAACGGTCAAATTTTTTTATCGGGTCTGCTTTGGGATAAAGATCACAATCTCAACTTTTGGAACATGCAATAATAAAAAAATCGAAAATTTTGAGCTGAGGGGGATTTAGAGTATCCTTAAAATTTTATGTTACTATCATAAAAAAAATAACAAGTATGGACTGGTAAATTGATACTATCAATACTATCTACTAACTGTTGACTTTGATCTAACACCAACATATAACCATGAGTATGACACCAGATTAAGAATTGTAAACCACACGAACGGACTTTTGAATGAACAACAATTGCTGCATTTAAAATAAATTGGGAACGCTGGTCCAAATACCAAAATATGTATTAGTTTGAATCACAAACGTACTTTGCTGTCTTTTGTTGTGTTTCGTTTTTGCATGCCGTAGATCAGATACACATTTCTATGAAAAATTTAAACCTGAAGTCGTTCAAAAGACGAATAGTCGCTAATCGCGGATATAGGTCCACATTGCATGACACAGGATGCGACGTCAAATCAGGAACAATGTGATAAAAATGACATACCGTCTGTGAAGTGTGATGCATGGAATAACACCCGTCCCAAGGCAACGTCTTCTTATATAAACGATAAAATTCCACTTAGAAAGTTTGAAGTAAACTATAACATGACAGAAGTGTTATCTGAAGAAAACATAATTTCTTGTGTGAGGGAGACCCTAAATTTTTAAATAAATTTATCCATTCAAATTTGAAAATAAATTGATCCACTCGAATAGTTTTGTCCTCAATTCTTTATGAATGTAGTAGAACTGATTAAGAATCGATATCACCGCGGACTGCAGTGAACTGATATAAAGTTTACATGCACGTGTTTTAAAACAAGTACCAGTTTTTTTGTTTCGTAATCCAGGTGTACAACTCAGTATGTGGAAAGCTCCGGGGTGGGTCAGGCTCCTTAAATTATATGGTGTACATGCGAGGTACACCACACGACTTTGATACCTGGAAAAACATGGGCTGTGATGGTTGGGGTTACGCTGATGTCCTGCCCTATTTCAAGAAGTCTGAGAACTGCCTGGTTAAAAAACTTGTGGATAACGGTAATATTATGTCTACTGTCAGAAATAATATTTACTCAGCAGGCCTACAGTATATTTGTTGATTTGATGGTAAAATGTTCTTGTTGAAAATCTGTCTAGATTACTAACGAGTTTAAATGACTGTTTAAGATCAAAAAGATACAGTTAATGAACTCAATGAATTTTGTGGCTGTTTTTGTTAAGAATGCTCAAGGAAGATTCGTATGAAGTTCAATTGTAATTTATTATTAGCAACTTGGGAATTACAGTTCCAAAAATCCCTATCAAACTATAAATATGACGTTGCATTCTGACTAGACGGTTGATGTACTCCAAGACAAGCCTCTCCAATGTATATGTTTGACTTCTCCATGCGATCCAAGGATAAGATCTTGCCATATAGCTCTGTTTTGCTGGGATGACGAAAGCAGTTACATATATCTGTAGACCTACGTGTCCTAAATTTGGCTCGTTCGGTTGATTGAAGGAGAAAGCCCACCTTGGATAGGCCATATTGAAAGCAATGCTCCATGCCACTTTAGTACCACCTTATACCATCGTCGTCATTGCATTACGCATGGAACCAATTTTCAAACTGGTATAGTTTGCTAACTGTACCTGTACCTTTTTACACTTTTTTAAACAATAGATGTCTATTTAGCCTCCTCTGTATTGCCAGTCAGAGATGTAGTACAAAATACCAGGACAACACGATGCCTATGGCCAAACACCAAAACCTAACTATTTCACATATGTGGAAAAGAATTTCACTTATGTAAAAAAAACTTTTATTTTAGATATGTACAAAAGAGTTCCACTTATCAAAAAACTGAGAAATGATTTCTCCCCTATCGTCTTTCAAGGCGTGCTCCTTTCGTCTTTCAAGGTGAATGCAAAGACATTTGGAATATATTCTACTTTCTGTGCAAGTTTAGCTGTAGCAGGGCACACTCCCAAGTAGAGACGTTTGATCAGTTTGTCCACTAGAGCGAGATTACAAAAATAACAATGCAAAACTCATATATATATAGGTCATTGAGTGCAAACTGCCCAAAGTCAAACACTCGCATATATCGACAGCCAACAATACAAAACCATACGTTCTGGTGACAAATAAAGAGTGAATATTTTATATGGTTACGGGTATGGCAAGCCGTTTTATCACTTCTACCTTTATACTACATATGTCGAATAAGTTTTTCTTTTATATTACTTAGGTACAATTCTTTTCCACATATGTAAAATTCTTTTTCACTTTTGTTGAAAAGATTTTCACTTATGTGAAATACAATTTCAGATATGTAAAATAAACATTTATTTTTATTTGTAATAAAAGATATGTAAAATAAAAAAATATTTTACATATCTATAATTCTTTTCCACATAAGTAAAATAAAACGCCAAAACCATCACATTTTACATATGTGGAAAAGAATTCTTCTGATGTAAAACAAAACTGAGAAATGATTTCTCCCCACAGCAAGGGACCGTATCCAACGTTCATTTATGCTCATATCTCCTTGTGTAGACTTGTAACGAATAAGAATATATTCCACGTGCTGTCAAAGTTTAACCTCAGCAGAGCACAGTCAATTAAATTTTCAAAAATGATCCTCTGTGTCAAGATAACAACAACAACAACAAAACAAAGGGAAGACAATGACCTACATGCTGTCTATATAGGTCATTGAATGCAGATCAGATTGTATTTTTGGGCAAATTCATTGCTGCTAAATACAGGCTGTGAGGGAGAAGTCTGTAATTGAGATCGAGGATGCTTTTATTTCAGAAATCTGCAAAAGAGTTCCACGCCTTTTTATTTTACATAAGTGAAAAGGATTTCGACATATGTTGAATAAAGGATGATTTTAGATATGTGGAATTCTTTATCGCATATGTTTAATTCTTTTTAACATACGTGAAATTCTTTTCAACATATGTAAAATAAATAATTATTTTCTTCATATAGGTTGAGATCTTTTCCACATATGTTGTATTCTTTTCCACATATGTTGAATTCTTTTCCACATATGTGAAGCTCTTTTCCAACTATATAAAATAACGTCATTTATTTGACATATGTGGAAAAGAATTTTAATAAAGGTAGAATTGATAAAACAGCTAGCCATAGACAGGTTGATTCTTATTGAGTATTATTATTGTAGTCTATCTCATTTTATTTTTCCGCCGATCATATATAGCAAATGCTTTGCAAAACACACTGGATGGATGTCCTTCTGATTAGATTGCTCCTTTTGAGCAAATACGTTTACCCTAAATACAGGCAGCTAGGGGGAAGTCAATACTTGATGTCATGGATGCTTTTATTTTACATATCTACAAAAGAGTTCCACTCACCATTTTATTTTACATCAGTGAAAAAGATTTCCACATATGTTGAATTAAGGTTTATTTTAGATATGTAGAATTCTTTTTCACTGATGTTGAATTCTTTTTTACATAAGTGGAATTATTTTCGGCATATGTAAAATAAATAATTAATTTTACAAATGTGGAAAAGAATTTCACATATGTAAATCATTTTCCACATATGTTGAACTATTTTCCACATATGTGAAATTCTATTCCACATATGTAAAATAATGTTATTTATGATTGTTTTTAGGCTTCCATGGCACATCTGGGCCTTTGATTGTAACCGAGTCGAAAGTTTCCCCTCTTGGTGACGTCTTTATAAAGGCAGGAGAGAGTTTAGGATACCAAGAAACTGATTGCAACAGTGACAATCCAATTGGTTAGTATGGTTCGCTTCTTACATCTTGTCGTGAAACAGTTCTCTGATAAATATGTTTTTGAGTTGGATCAAAAACCAATGAGGCAATTTACTGATTTGGTCAGCGGTATCCTGCTATATGGAATACATTTATATAATATAGGAAACACTGGCATGTTTTGACAACCCTGACCATAAGGACTATAGTTCCAATCAAAGTTTTATGTTAAAACGCCAAAGTATTGCCGAATGTGGAATACCTAATCCATGTATGAACCGTGTCTAGTGTCATTGACGACTATGGCCTAACACTCACAGTTATCATAACTTACAGTTAGGTGTATAACAAACTAACTGTGCTGGTACTTCACTAGTTAACATAACCATGAAGACTGTCAAACATGGCAAACAGTTATCTTACACGGTGCACATCGTTACAACGTGTCCGGCCGAATTCACATCGATATTAATTTAACACTTGTGGTGCCGCGGTTGCCTTAGTCGTCAGGGTGAAAATTGTGTTGTTTTATTTGTTTTAGGATTCATGACTGTCCAGAGTAATATTGGAGACGGGGTTCGCCAAAGTACAGCTACTTGTTTCTTGCGACCTGCCTGCAACAGACCGAATCTCCACGTAGCTACATCAGCTTACACTAGTAAGGTACGAAAAATTACCTTATGCTTGTTTCAACCTATGAATTATCTCGTATTTTTAAGTAACCCTCAAATTTTCGTTTCACATTGTGTATTTATCTCAAAACACAAATCGTCTATATCACTGACGTCATTCCTTGTATTAATAACGTCATGTTTGGTCACAATAAAGAATTCGGCTATAAAAAGAATCTGATCCCTCAGGGTGTCACAGTTCGTTAGAGGCATAAAACTGGTTTATTGATAATGAGTGAACAAGTTTTGTACTTCTTACTTTGTACTAGGCTACTTACTGTATGACGCAAATGGCTTGAATAACGCCCTTCCAGAGAGGTGGTTCTGGAATGACATGAAACACATGATGTTAAAAGGATGATCTAGACGTGCGGTTCTTTACATTCATGCAAGTGATAATTTCACAAGGGCTTATATTGGGGGTATAGCAAGCCGTTTAATCGCCAATACCTTTATTCGACATATGTCGAATTGATTTTATTTTACCTATTAACAATTCTTTTACGCATGACGAGATTTATATTTTCACATAAGTAAAAAATGTTTTTAACATAAAGCGGTTCTTTGGGTGTTATGGAACGGGTGATTTTAAAAAAGTCCTCTCAGTAAGGTGTTCTTAGGAGGCATAGGGCGGGTGATTTTAATACAGACCTCTCAGTCAGGTGTTTCTTTGGAGGCATGGGACAGGTGATTTTAATACAGTCCTCTCAGTCAGGTGGTTCTTTGGAGGCATGGGACGGGTGATTTTAATAGAGTTCTCTCAGTCAGGTGTTTCTTTGGAGGCATGGGACAGGGGATTTTAATACAGCCCTCTCAGTCAGGTGTTTCTTTGGAGGCATGGGACGGGTGATTTTAATGCAGTCCTCTCAGTCAGGTGTTTCTTTGGAGGCATGGGACCAGTGATTTTAATACAGTCCTCAAAGTCAGATGTTTCTCTGGGGGCATGGGACTGGTGATTTTAATACAGTCCTCTCAGTAGGGTGTTCTTTGGGATTATGCAACGGTTGATTTTAATACAGTCCCCTCAGTCAGGTGTTTCTTTGAAGACATGGGATGGGTGATCTTAATACAGTCCTCTCAGTCAGGTGTTTCTTTGGAAACAATGGACGGGTGGTTTTAATACCGTCCTCTCAGTAGGGTGTTCTATGGGGTTATGGAACGGTTGATTTTAATACAGTCCCCTCAGTCAGGTGTTTCTTTGGAGGCATGGGAAGGGCGATTTTAATACAGCCGTCTCAGGAAGGTGTTAGTTGGAGGCATGGGACGGGTGATTTTAATACAGTCCTCTCGGCCAGGTGTCTCTTTGGAGGCATGGGACGGGTGGTTTTAATACAGTCCTCTCAGTAAGGTGTTATTTGGAGGCATGGAACGGTTGATTTTAATACAGTCCCCTCAGTCAGGTGTTTCTTTGGAGGCATGGGAAGGGTGATTTTAATACAGCCGTCTCAGGAAGGTGTTAGTTGGAAGCATGGGACAGATGAGTTTAATACAGTCCTCTCAGTCAGGTGATTCTTTGGAGGCATGGGACTGGTGATTTTAATACAGTCCTCCCAGTAAGGTGTTATTTGTTGGCATGGAACAGGTGAGTTTAATACAGTCCTCTCAGTCAGGTGATTCTTTGGAGGCATGGGACTGGTGATTTTAATACAGTCCTCTCAGTAAGGTGTTATTTGTAGGCATGGAACAGGTGAGTTTAATACAGTCCTCTCAGTCAGGTGATTCTTTGGAGGCATGGGACTGTGATTTTAATACAGTCCTCTCAGTAAGGTGTTATTTGTAGGCATGGAACAGGTGAGGTTAATACAGTCCTATGAGTCAGATGTTTCTTTGGGGGCATGGGAAGGGTGATTTTAGTACAGCCGTCTCAGGAAGGTGTTTGATGGAGGCAAGGGATGGGTGATTTTAATACAGTCCTCTTAGACAGGTGTCTCTTTGGAGGCATGG